>JAXQQM020081225.1:0-171783 GCA_034641835.2 Pinus albicaulis | reverse complement strand
TTGCAAATTTAGGGGCAATTGCTAGTTTAAAGTCTAATTCTTTAAAGGGTGCTAGCTCAATGGAAGAGCACTTGCTTTACAAGCAGGAGGTTGGTGGTTCGATTCCATCGTGCCCTGATATTCATATATATGGAATGACGAAGATCAGTTTTTGGTGACGGATGCTCTTTTGACCATCACCAATGAGTTTATGGTGAGACTTTTCGACCCTCACCAAAATATGAAATGGTGACGGTCAACGAACACCACCATATATATATGCATCAATAGTGACGACCATTAAAGGTCTGTCACCATAAATCGTTGTTGTTTATATGAAATGGTGAGGGTCACTGTTTGTCATTATAGTCATTATTCGTGACGGACCTTGATGTCACCAATGCGTTTATGGTGACGGTCAATGAACGTCGCCATATATATGCACCAATAGTGACGGCCATGAAAGGTCCATCACAAAAAATAGTTGTTGTTCATATGAAATGGTGACGGTCACTATCCGTCATTGTAATTAATATTCGTGACAGACCTTGAATGTCACCACAACACATACTTTCGGTGACGCCACCTTTGGTGACGTTCAG
Source organism: Pinus albicaulis (assembly GCA_034641835.2). Classification (NCBI taxonomy): domain Eukaryota; kingdom Viridiplantae; phylum Streptophyta; class Pinopsida; order Pinales; family Pinaceae; genus Pinus; species Pinus albicaulis. The sequence continues at coordinate 171,202 of JAXQQM020081225.1, read as the reverse complement.
TTTTTTGGTGACGGAGGCTATTGTCCGTCACCATTGCTCATATGAAATGGTGGCGGTCACTATCCGTCACTATAAATCATTATTGGTGACGGACCTTGAATGTCACCACAACACCTATACTTTCGGTGACGCCACCTTTGGTGACGTTCAATTTTTTGGTGACGGAGGCTATTGTCCGTCACCATTGCTCATATGAAATGGTGACGGTCACTATCCGTCACTATAAATTATTATTGGTGACGGACCTTGAATGTCACCACAACACCTATACTTTCGGCGATGCCACCTTTGGTGACGTTCAGTTTTTGGTGACGAAGGCTCTTTTGACCCTCACCAATGAGCTTTTGGTGACCATTTTCGCCCCTCACCAATGAGCTTTTGGTGACCATTTTCGCCCCTCACCAATGAGCTTTTGGTGACCATTTTCGCCCCTCACCAATGTGCTTTTTTCTTGTAGTGTATTGATGTTCTTGTGGCCCACTTGTGCTATCAAAAATTTCTATATCATCGAGAGCAGTAGGGGTTGTGAATTTGCTAGATGCCTCAGCATCAGATTCATCACTCAATTCCCTGTCAATGTCACTATCATTGTAAAAACCAGCTTCATCCCTTGATGCGTTAGGAACATTATCAATCCATGGAGTAGAGGAATTGCATGACTCTTTAGACACATTTTTCAATTTAAACTTCAAGTTACTATGAACATACACAAGATCTTCTAATCTTCCAGATAACAATCTATTTATTTTCTTGGAATTAATGTGGTCAAAGGAACTCCAATTACTTTCATACATTGATGCACTTGATCCTTGAATTAAGATACGAATTGCAAAATTTTGCAGTTCTAGTGCGTCTGAACCATAAAAATCCCACCATACTGCTAGATCACTTCTACTCCTATCATACTTTGCTGATTTTGTACCAAATAGCCCTTCTTCTAACCTGTATGCCCTCAACTGAGATTTGACCAAACCTGCAATTGTTGGATATGGATTTAGCTTCTCAATAGCCTGGATAAGTCCATTCATGAATTCTTCATCCCTATTTATTTATAACCCAAACAATCTAGGGTCCAATTAACATGTTGTTGCATGTAATGGACTCTGCATCATTTTCCATCTTTGATCAATTACTTCCCATATCTCCTGGTAATTAGCTTCCACATTATTAAAATCACTTGTAATGACCCCTGTGCAACGATCGATGTTTTCATAAAAAAAACGCATACAAGGTTTGTCACCATCAACCATGCGGAGCACATTAACAATTGGGCCACATATTTTTAAAACCTTGTTTGAATTTTCCTAAAAGCCATTATTGAACACTATTTTTTCAACATATTTCCCCTTAGTTTTTTTTGAAAGGGGATATCTCTCCCACTTAGTATTGTAGAAAACATCTCTAAGGCTTGATTTTTCCTCACCAACTCTTTTCAGAGTAATATAAAAAGTAGAAAACCTTGTATCACAAGGCCTCAAAAACTCTTTAGATGCATTCTTCCTATATATGCTCAAAGTGAGACGATGGTTGATGATGAAGTTTGCAATTGTTTTGGCTCTTCGTAGTGTCTCATTGACCCAAGGAAATTTGGCTAAATCAGGAAACATCAAATCCAAGCAGTGAGTTGCACAAGGGGTCTAGTAAATATGATTATATTTTTCCATAATCCTCTTCCCTACACCAACACAATTTGATGCATTATTTGTAATAACACGGACCACGTTTTTCTCCCCAACCTCTTGAATTTCTTCATCCAAAATTCCAAAAATAAATTCTAACGTCTTCACCTAATCTATTGCATTAACTGCCTTCAATAAAAGTACCCCTTGAGGACTGTAAAAAAGCACATTGATCAATGGGCGATGACACAAATATGACCAACCATCACTCAAAACTGTGCATCCTGTATACTTCAAAGACTCTTTAATCTCAAACAATTTTTCTATCACTCTGTCTCTTTTTTTCTTTAGCAAAGTGGTCCTTAAAGCTTCAAATATGGGAGTAACATAGCCCTCCCTAAATCAATTGAATTTTTAATTACAATTTTAAAATATGGACTCCTGGAAACATTAAAGGGAATTGCACACACATAAATGAATTCTGCAACAACATCATCATCTTCTTGTCTTTCCACAAGTTTCCAGAATTTATTTAATGTTTTGGTTCCACCTGTTTTTAGTGCATTATAACTTGATCCACCAATGTTTTAGATTGACTTAATGGTGTTTGAGGAACACATGGAAATCTCCCTCTCAATTTGCTGCCTCTTCTTCTCCCTTTTTTCCTTTTCTATCTTTGAAATGAAATAGATTTTTTCCATTGCGGTTTTTTTGTTCATCTGATATCTTAGTGCAACCTTCAACACCACCTCTACTTCCATTGCTAATACTGAGAAGGTGATCCACTGCTCTATTTAAAGAGCCAGTGAATTGATGTCCACAAAGATGACACAAAATATTTTTCCATTATTTATTGAAAAAATTCCATGCTACATCAGTTGATTTTGGGGGTGCCATTGAAATTTGAAGGTTTTGATTGCTAAAGTAAAGGTTGAAATGTCTGCATTTTTAAAAAAAATTACATTTGAGTCAGTTCTAATTTTTTGCAGCATCGAATTTTTTGTATACATATATATATTTTTTAACTGTTTAATTTTTTATAAACTGGAATTTTCTTTAAAATTTTGTATAAACAGTAAATTTTCAATTTTTTTTTAGTCACAGTAAGAAGTAAATTAATTTTTTTATTTTTTTGTAAAATTAATTTTAAAAAAATATTGCAGTAAAAAAGTTAAACTAACTTACTTGGCAGCTGAAGTGTGGCACAGTGGACCTCTGGACTATGGGCCATTAAGGAGCGGGTTGCGAAAGTGGAGAGGAGGGCCAAGGAAGTGGAAAATAGACACTGGAGACTTGAGAGGAGCTAGAGCAGTGGAGGTTGTAGCCGCGCGACAGTCTGGAATCTACTGAGGTCGAGGGTCGAACACTCCACAATTGCAGGGTAGGCTTGTAGCACAGTGGCACTGGTTGGTGGTGACTAAGGCTTTGAGTAGTTAGCATGGTGGTGGGCTGGTTAGTCGCGAGTCCTGGTGGCTGTGACTCGTGAGAAGTGCTGAGTGGTGAGATGGTGACTCTGGATCTCGACAGGTCACAGAACTCCTATGCGTAGTGACTTGTGAGCAGTAGCACAGTGGCGTTGTCTTCGAGTAGAGGAGTAGCTGCGGACTGTGGAGGGCTGAGGCTGGAGATGTAACGTGGCAGCTTCTTCGAGTAGAGGAGAAACCACCGAGGATTGAGAAGAGGAGCACTAAGAAAATCATGACGGTGGTTAATCATGGTTTTTAGCCAAAAAAAAAAAATGAAACCCTGTCGCTGAATTTTTAAAATGAATTTTGCCAATTTAAAAAAAAAAATTTGTTTATGTTCATGTTAAAATTGAGGTTTGAATTTGCCTTTGATGTTCGCGATTAAATTTGGTGAATTTTTTTTATTAAGTTTAGGAGGGGTTAAAGTTTGACGAATTTCGAACTTAATTGATTAAGTTCGCTGAACCCGGTGACTCTTCCTGTGAGCCATTTCCTAGTTTTTAGGGAAGTTAGAAACAATCCCCCCTAATTTAGTTAATAACTAGGAGTCTTTGTCGCCTTGAGTAATTAAAAAATTCGTCCAAAATGAGGGGAATAAATAAAGTTCCTTATCCATAAAAAAACTCATGATCTTTGACCATTTTTCACTGAAACTTGTCCAGAAAGCACCCAACACAAAAGCGTCGTGTGCCTCGCAGAAGCGTAGTGAGTTTTACAGAAGCGTAGTATGTAAATGGAGGGAATTTTTAGGTGAGTTTTCGGCATCTTATTGCTAATCTGGAGATTGGAAAAGGTAGACCTGGATGTCCTCTATCCAACCCAACCTTGAAACTAAGAAAATACCACATGCAAGTCCTTCAAAACTTCATTTTTCCAAGCTTACTTCAGAAGCGGAGAGTGCAGTGAAAACCAATTGCATAAACATGAAAATTAGGGTGTTTTTTTGAGTTTTTCTTCAAAATTAGGAGGTTTCATGAAAAACCAAGACAATATTTGGAATTTACACTCCAAAAGGAATCCAACCATTTAAATAAAACCTCCATTAGACCTTTTGAAGAAAAGCGTAGTGTGGCCATGCTACGCTTCTGCAAGAGTGAAATTTCCAGAATTTTCCCAAAATCACAAAAATTACCAAAATTGCTCAAAACTTGCTAAATTTTTGTCCATAACATCATTGAATGATTATCTAGATATATAAGGATGCCTAAACTTGCAAATCCAAGTTTTCTTTCTTCTTTATCTTAATTAGGTTTTCTTTAAGTTGTTTCTTCAAATTCTTAACCATGATTTTGGTGATTTGGTTCCTGGTGAGATAGTGTCTTGCCATATGCCTCTGGTGGTTATTGTTTCTTTCTGCCTTCTTCAAGAACTTCTTTAGATGCTCATTCACCATGTAAATCCAAAACTATTTGTCTCGATCTATTTCAACATCAATCAAATCATCAAAAAATTGCGAATGTAATGGACGAGATAACTCTATCTCTTGTTCTTTTTGCTTGTTTAATCCTCTTGTTCTTGGCATCCTTGGATTTATCTCAGCCTCCTTGTCTTCAAATTGATCAACATATATCACTCCTTTTCCCTTACTTTTCTCTACCTCAAGATCTACCTTTGGTTTTCTTTGGAGCAAATTTTTCACCTTCAATAGCATATTTTCATATTGTAGGAATGTTATCATGAAATTTTCCATTGAGAGGCCATCCTTGAGCTTTGCTATCTCTGCCTCTTTTTTTATTATTATATCCTCAAATAAATTTTTTTCTACCTACTCTGACATGTCAACCTCCAAAGGTTCTTGTTCCTCATGTTGCTACAAGGGTGACTCACTCTCATGCATAGGTGGTTGCACCATGGTTTCTCCTAATACTTGCCCATCTATAGGTTCAAGTGAAAGTACACCTTTAGTGATCATAGGAGAAAACACCATTATTTTACCCATCTCATAAGTTTGAGTGACTTCAGCCCTTGGTGTCTTTGTAACCTCTACTAGTTTGATTCAAGAGCCAACCTCCAAAGGATTTGATGATGTTGATGGTATGTTTTGAATGATTGGTGGACTGGTAGTGGGCATAGAAGCAACTGACTTCATGAGTCTTTCCCAAGACATATTGACTTCTGAGAGCTGATTTAAGGCTATAACCTTGACCAAACCATGGTGAAACAAATTAGTTCGATTATCCTTTCCTTTGCTCTGTAATTTTTTAGTCATTTTGACTAGACTCCTCAATAGATAGTGAGGAAAACTGAGTGGCTTGGTGGTAGTGAGATGCATCAATAGCCTTATGTGGTACTGGTCCAATATTTAGAACCTCCCTTCATATGTAAAATACTTCATGATCAACTTCATCAAAGAGGCATACCTATCAATTAAATTCCTATTTAGGAGCATATTTGTAATGTGGTTTTAAGAAAACCTTATAGTTCTCAATGTCCAAATCCATCCCTTTTAACCATATTTCTCCATGGTTCGAGATACCTATTGCTAAGGCTATAGAATTTTCTGATATATTGAATTCAATCCCTACTATGTTAGTGCTATCTCTCCTAAAGCTAGTAGAAAAAAGGCTTGTCAATTGAGCATGACAACCTACCTCTTGGATTCTTTCACAAAACGTTAAACAACCAACGTCTTCAAAGGATTTCTTGACATAGGGAGAAGCATTGATCTCCTGCAAATTAGATGGCTCAAACCTGGAATGATGACCTCGCTTATTTTACTTTCTCTTCTCACCTTCAATGATGTTTGTCAGCAAAATAAAACACTAGCTTGATGTGAAGGAAAGGGAAGGTGAAAATTAGGAAAACAGAGGATAATGATGCAGTGGGTTTAGGGAAAAAGATGAGAGGGATTGTAGTTAGGGAAAAATACCTAATATTTTTGGGACATAGGGTGGTGAGTTAGAAACACAATGCAAGTGGAATTCCTTGAAATGGATAATGGAAAGAGGGAAAAAAGGCTAAAACACGGTCCTAACCCATAATCTTTGCAAAAACACAGTGTGGGCTAGGGTTTTGGGGGAAAAAGAAATAAATGAGGGAGATGAATGTGGGAAATGGTTTGGGGAAGTGTATGAGGTGTGTAGGAAGGTGAAAGGGTAGAAAAACCAAGATTTTTCTCACTAAAAGAAACCAAGCAACAAAGAAAGCAAAAAACGCAGTGAAAACCGTAGCAGAGGGATTTCAGCATTTACTGAAGAAAATTGATTGAATGAGAAGCGAGGAATGTTTACTTACTGGCTTGGAAGTATATAAAAATTGAGAAATGTTGATTTGACCCTTATGATGGCTTTTTGGAGCTTGAATTCCAAAAACATATCATATTTCCAGAAGCATAGTGTGGTTGCCTGAAAAATGTACTGAGGAGCAGAGACGTAGTGTGCAGTAGTCTGGATCAGTTTTTGGTGGTTGAATTCAATCTTTGGATGATTGTGGAGAGTTGTGGAGCATGAGAGAGGATCTCTTTGAAAACCAAAGGATGAAATGAACTCAAGACAAGCTTCATGTCCCTTTAAAACTTATAAAAAAATATTTTTCCTTTAGTGACATCATATATACTTTGAGAAAAATATATTTTGAAATATTTTGACAATGTAGAATACTTCTTTGAAAAAAGGAAAAGCTTCCTTTGTTTTATTTCCTAACTTTTCTAATTCCCAATGAAGGTGACTTGACTAAATACAATGACTCTTATTTTCCTTTCTTACATGACATGATTGACATTATGATGACAAGACAATAGTAGCCCAAGAACATGACTTAGATGATGGTATGTTAACTGATTTATGACCCTAGACACTTAAATGGATGACATGATCTTGAAATTGATGATGACCATGAGTTGGTGGATGGAGCAACATCTGACCTAGACAACATCCAGTGAACAAAATATATTTGGGAATTTATTTGAAACTAGAGAATTTGACACAGGACCCTAGAAACTAGCCTTGACAGAGTACATTTGATCACTGGTGGCTAACAAACACTAACATTGGATCTAGCTAGGGATTGGAACTCCTTTTAGGAGGTGTGAAGAACACCATAGACTAGGTAGCCTCATCCATTGGGAAATGGAGTCAAAAATAAAAAAATAGACACTCGCATGACTAACTGAAACAAAAAATGACTTTGAATAAAAAAATTGACTACTGAATGAACTTACTTATGGAAAAATACCATCGAGATCTTATGGCCTTATCCTTGGGCATCAAATCCTGATGATAATTTCTCACCTACTGATGATATATATACAATCATGCAATATGATCCCTCCGGTGTAACCAATCCAGCAAATGGATACTTACTTGAATCCTCCTCACACTTTCCTTGAGAAAGAAAAAGAAACAAAAGATAGGCAAATCAAAGTGTCCACCGAACATGTGCTCATGGTCCATGAATACAAGAAGATTCATATTCCCAAATGGCTGCAACAAATTTGCAATAGGATATTCAATAATATCAGGAGAAAGGGAGGTTTTTTCTTGAAAATTTGTGTTTGAGGTAGAAAAAATGTGCACATTCATAGGATCTAGTAAAACTCCTCTTCTTAGAAAAAATCTTCATTTTCTGAACCTGGAGGAAGATCATCATCTGCAAAAGGCTCTAAAACAACCTCTTCTTTTTCACTACTTTCCTACGACTTATGATGGTCAATTTGAAGCCTAGCATATTCAAAATCTCAAACTATATGCACTAGCACATTTGGCCCAATTTCTGATGGCAAAAATGTACCTCTTGTGACACATAGGCATCCCAATATCGACACTTTGAGGTTGGGAAAAACGTCATTTCTTGTCTCGTCGCAATTCCAAAAATTTTAATAACTGTCGGTAGAGTGACACTAGACATGACACATGTCTTCATTTAGTTAATATTACAATTGTATTGTTTATTGTCACTATTCCGATGCTTTTTGGGTAGTGTCACTATTCCTACACTTTTTGGGGACTGTCGCTATTTCGACACTTTTTGGGTAGTGTCACTATGCCAACGATGTCTTCCGATGATGTCACTATTCTGACGCGTTTTGGGTATTGTCACAAGAGCGACGCTGATTTTGGCCAGTTAGTCACACTTGCGATGTTTGGGTCAGTTAGTTGGAATTGTGACATTCCTTGTAGAAATTTTTTTTGGGGGCAGAAGTAACCCTAAGAGTTCATCCACTTTAATAAGGAACTCACATTTAGTTCCTTCCTAAAGTGGATGATCATCTTAAGCTTACTTATACTCCTATGGAGGTATCTCCTGTAATATCCCAAAATGGGGATGCAGCAATACATGAAAAAAAACTGGAAATAGCATTGTAAATCAACTGATTAACCTTGGAGACCAATATGGAGACATATCATCATGTATTATTTTAGAAAATAAATACATGATATAGAGGCATCAATCATATACAATGAGGAAACAAGCCTCCCATAAGCAATCACTCCTAAATCTGAACTGTTGCTACACTACAAACTGTCGGAAGACTGCTACAACGCAGTTATAAACACACTGCTACAGAAAAAAGAATGTACAAAATATGTAGGGCTGTTATATGCCTCAAAAGATATGCCCAATACAGATCTAGGCTTAATACAAACTCCTACAAAGAACCTTGAAAGGATTTTTAGAAATAGACTCTGTACAAGATGGGATATAAAGCCCAATGGCTGAAGATTCACTGCAAAATAAAGTACATGAGTGTAGAAGGCTGAAATATATCAGGTCTAATGTAGATCCCCTCAAAGGTCTCCTCCCATGAAAGGCTGAACCCTCCAATCACAAGAAAAAACTCCAAAGGAGCCACAAGATCCCTCACTGAAGTTTCCCTTAAAAATAACGCAATTCCCAGCTGGAAAAACGGTGGAATTGATGGGAAATAGTTGGCCCAGTGCCAAAGATTTGAAATATGCCCAATAGCTCTCAAAACTAATCTCCCAAGAGAAGGAAACTTTCCTCCTATGAGAAAATAGCTCAGAAAGTGGGTTTCTAACCCCTCCACTGCTGCACCCTACAACACTACAAAATAACATGCAGAAACTATGCTAATGAAGAAATTTGTAGCTTGGCCTAAAAAATTGAATGTGGAAATGAATACGATACTCTTCCAAGAGGCCTCTCAAGGAAAGAGGTGGGATTCCCGCTCGGGAACACCTGGTGCTAAACAATACTGCAATCCTATTAAATAGCCAGAGGAAGTAAAAGTCTAAGAAGATCAATATCAAAATAATAATATAAACATGACCTCATATGGCTGCCATCTTCTTCCTTAAATAGAATATTAGATTTCTTGCCCTTGGCCCCACTCAATTAGGTTATTTCCTTCATGAGATCCATCTCCCTCCAAAACTATGTTATTCCTCAATTAATCTCCACTCCTCCATGACAGCGCTGTTGACTTGGTCAAAGTTGACTAAATCAACATGGTCCAACCCCTGTTCACACTTGGAGGTGATTTATTTAGCTGCTAAAAAGGTCTCCTTTGAAATTTGTAGTGTTTTTATTGCTGCTTAGGAGACTTATGGGCCTTCCTACCCATTTATTCGCCTACATACTGATAAAACAAACTATAATATTCCATTTAGATTAAGGCTAAACTTTTGGAATATTACAGTCCTCCCCTCCAAAATGTTGCTTGTCCTCAAGCAACTGTATAAGGAGAGCAAAATTCCTCCCCTCCTCCTCGTGTGGCCTCCTCATCAATAGTCCCCACCACTACTCAAAATAATATGCAATAAATTTTCCCTCCAATGTTTCCTCCCAAGTATGCAAAACCAAATGTCTCACATCATGAAAAGGTGGAAGGCATAAGTGGAAACCTTCTTACTGTCCAATGGCCTCTGCAAGGTAGGAGTTATAAAAAGCATAAGGGATCTCATTCCAAATGTGAAACTCCCAAACCCATGCTATCATCCAAATGAAATGTGCCATTCTAGGTAGCTAATCAAAAGAATCCTCAACCCTCGGTCTATGCAATGTATTGGGGTTGTATGGAGAGATTAAATTATTCCACCCAAGTTGTTTCTCTCTCCACTTATGGTATGTATGGGGATGCTGCTGATATCGGGCTGAAATGTCATGGCCTCTAAGAATGGCCCAAGTTACCCCACCAAAAAAATCGGCCATGAAGTGCCTCCTCCAAAAACTCAAGTTCTCCAAATGGTTCCTCCCACATGAAGAAAAGAGAAGTATGGCCATCATGGTTTGCCCATTATTTCTCCTGAAACATGAAACATGTAAAGTAGAGAGAATCATATCCCTAATGGGAACCTCCAACTCTTGTCTCACTCTCCAAACAAATCTTCTCATGAACATAGAAACATCAATAATATATGGAAGCAAAAACCAATTAAAACAAGTTGCCATATGAAAACTGGAAATTGGATCATAGTTCCACACATGGAACCAGTGCAGTGCATCCCTTACCTACCTCAAAATAAATAATAACAAGTTCCCTTCCAACCAATTTTTTTCTTCCACAATCATCCCATAAGATGGAATCATGAATGTAAATTGTGGTGTCAATGGTGCATACCAAGAATCATGTGGCTTCCCCCACAAACCACCAATAAAATAGCCAACCTCAATGCTACATTTGGCCTCAAGTACATCACAATATAATGCATAAGAAGGAATGACCCTCCTTAATACAACATGTTGCTTATATAAAGTAAAGAAGTGTAAATCATAATGCAAATGTGTACCTTCTCTACCATGTACCTTGGTCCTTAAGCTAAAATGGCTCAACTGAAAATTCTTCCTTACCTCCAATGAGTAGTGGCTGTGACATCCACTCTATCACCATATAGGCTATGCATCTTGATCTGAAAATGGAATGTACTTGTTTAAGGGTGCAAGGTATCCATTTTCATAATTTCAAATTGACTGAATAGGTTGGTTTGTGCAAATACTCATAATGTTAAATTGAGCCATAACTCCAAGTGACCTCTTGCTAATGTGAGAATAAACTATTTCCCATACAGAGATGGACTGTAGGGGCATTCACTGGACATGTCACCTCTAAAGAGAGGATGAGTTCCGGAGGCTACCTGGCCCTCTACAGACTCTGTCTAAGGAAATAATATATAAGCACAAATAACAAGATCAATGAAAGTATTTTGTTTCTGATTTCAAAGAGTTCAATGATCTGTTTTAAATGTGAATAAACAAGAGCATATGTTCTGCAATTTGTGTGAAGAGGTTTGAAGTTAAAACAACAAGTTTTGCTTCCTGTATAAACTTGTTTTAGAAAAGCATGCTCATGAAATTTTACTGTTTAAACTATCAAAATCTGAAAATAAACAGCCATAATACACACATGAACAGCATATATTTGTTAAAGCGGTTCACCCCTCTCTTGGGCTACCTCCGCTGCTTCAAAAGCCTCTAATTAGGCTCAGTGCTCTTTTGATTAAATGGTGCAAATGAAATTACATCTGTAAGAACTCCTCTAATGAGAAAATAGACTGCTAAAACAGACTCAGAAGATCCAAATCAATAGAAATAGACTACAAATTCACCTCCATTGGAGGAAGGTAGCCCAATGCAACAATCTTTCCCCTTTAGCTCGATGGAGTCCCCGTCAAAAGCGCTATAAAAATTGCCAGATAAAATGCCCCGATGGCTCTGTACCCTCCAAATTACCTGCACGTTCTACACCCGAATCAAAAAAAACGTTCAAAGACTTCTCCCCATCAAAATTTATCTCCTTAGTAAACTGCCTCTTTCCCCTTGAGAAACTCCACTAAATGTGGAAGGACTGCAGTTAAGGGCGCCAAATTAGGAACTAGCGCCAAAAAGGAGGGCGGAACCGCCAAAATAGGCGCGCGGTTTAAACTTGGCATTAAAGTTATGTTTAACGTGCAAACGTGTTCACATGGGTCACGGCGGTGTTTAACCGTTTGCAATCAATACAAACATTATATAATTAACAACCCACCAACATATAACATTAATCACAATGTTTTGAAATGTCCGCCGTTGCACATTGCGTCACGGATTATTTAATATACTCCGTCATGGCCCCGTGGAAAGGTCCTATGAAATGGGGTCGTTCTTAGGGGCCGGCTCTCACGGCCCCGCCCAAAACACAACACACTTTAAATATAACTCGCTCGCGTTTATTCAACGCATAACACAATAGCCCGGTGGCCAAATCGTTTGGTTTGTATACAGAGGTCGGGGTTCGAATCCGTCGGCCACCAAAAACTTTTGAAACGCAATTTCCATTCGGCCTTGGGGCCACATGGCGGCCTCCGGGCTAGCCACGTGGCACCCGTTAATTGGCTGCCAAAATGGAATATTCCCCAGAATATTCCACGGAATATTCCCAGAATATTCTGTGGAATATTCCTTTTTTTAATAAAATTTTTCCAAAGTCCAAATTTGCCCTTTTTTAATGGAAATTGAGAAAACTTTGAAGTTGAATAACTTTTGCATACGGAGACCATTTTTCGAACCGTTCGCGGCGCCGGAATCAGGAAGACGAGCACTATCCGTTCGTCCAGGTATTCCAACCATTTCCGAGCACTTTCATTTTTGACCACGGAGACGACAACTTCTGCCCCGAGCTCCCGATCACACCTCTGTCGAGAGAGGCTTTTGTCCCAAAAAGCTTACCGAATCTCTCACAGACCGAACTCAGACAAAGAATTGAGGAATCAAATATCCTCTTCCAGCCTCCAGCCAAAAGAGTATACTAATGGCCAAAAAACAAAAAATGTCCTTCCTGCTCACCTGCCATCATGGCGATTTCTCTTTTGTCGCATACGCCAAATACTGTCGACCCGACCAAGTTCTTCGACAAATCAATTGCGTGAACCAAGAATGAAACTTGCTGATATATATTGAATACCGAACATAAGTGCTCCTACAATCAATACGATGTGCCCATCCAAGGCACCTCCATTCCAGAAGAAGAACTGCCTCCCAAATGAGAAGGCTTTTACAAAGATGAAACACTTCATCATTTCTCTTGTTTACAATCTTGGAGATCAAATTAACTTTTTCCAAGTCAATATTACATTACATGCATGGTTAAAAACAAAGTAATCAACCCTTCAACTTAATCACACATACATGTTTAAAAATACAAGGAAATCATCATGATCCCTGTGCTCATGCATCTCATTCTCATGCATGCAGTTTATCCTTCAACTTTCTCTTAAGTACAATCATAAGTACAAGATCCTCAATCACATGTACATGTAATTTCAAAGCTGAAATGAAAATAACTTTCACTACGATAGAATGAGTCTCCTACTCCACTTTTCCATCGTGCAACTTGCATTCCCTTAACAAAGAAAATGCATTCAATCAAAAGACATGCAAATTTAATTGGATAAGAATTCTAACCATTTCTTACCAATCCATTTCAAAGGTGATTCCTTTAACTGCACATCAATATCAACATGTGTATCATCCTGACACATATCAATGATGGAAACTTCCTTCCCATTCTTGCCATACTCTTTCTCCCACTTCTTCAACTTTTGTGGAAGCATTGTTGGATTCAGAGTCCAACACCTTTCAACAGTATGTCCCTGCTTATGGCAATAAGTGCAACACATGTTCATCTTCTTGACCGCATGATTTGCATTGTTCATTGGAACTTTGGCTTCTTGCCTCCTTTCCTTCAAAAGTTTCTTGTATGTTGTCATTCTTTTCCAACATCTAGAAACACTATGGTTAAACAAACCACAAAAAGAACATGCAATTATTTTCCCATGCTTGTGTGGAATTTTTTCATGCTTTACATGATCAAAGGAAATATGATTGAAATCAGATTTATACCTTTCTCTTTCACCTTCATTACCTTCATGAGGAGGTGAATCAAAAGAAGAAGAAGCTCCCTTTGGAACACTAACCATCCCATCAATGGTTTTAGAGTTTTCACCACTCCCTTGTTCAAGTGCATGCTGATGCACACCTTCTTCCTTCATGGCTGATTTGGAACTTTCTCCATAAGATTGTCCATAACCAAGACCCAAATTTTTAGGCCTTACTTCAACCATTATTGGCTCAACTATACCCTGTGCATGTTTTCCCAGTCCTTTTCCTTCATATCCCATCTTGGACATCAACTTGGACCCTATGCCTTTGGTATGTTTCTCAAAAGAACCAAGTTCATAAACATTCTTATAAGAATTTGAAGACAAACTAGAATTGTTTACCTCTTCTTCAAGTTGATACTTGGCTAAGGCTTCTTTGGAAACCAAGAGTTGTGTCTCCAACTCAGACATCTTTTCCAGCTTCATGTTTGCCATACGAAGTTGGCCTTCCATTTCCTGCAAATGGTCAGAAAGCAACTGCTTCTCTTCCCTCATGGAATTCAACTGCTCTTGAAGTCTAGAGCTCTTTCTTTCATCCTCATACATTTCTTTCACCATATTCACCATGATGAAAAATTCTTGCTTCATGCCTTCATCAAAATATCTTGTGAAGGAGGACAATTTTGATAGCTCACTTATGGAAGTTGTCATTATAAAAATGAACAAAAGAGCTTCAGCCAACTCAAACAACAAGTAGTTTGCAGAATAATAAAGTAAAGCAGTCAATCTTCAACACTGCTTAAGACACCTTTCAAGCTAAACAATCAAGCTAATGATGTCATACAAGCAAACCAACTTTGCAACCTGCTCTTCAGTCAAGCAAACCTAGTGCTCCGATACCATCTGATTTGAAAATGGAATGTACTTGTTTAAGGGTGCAAGGTATCCATTTTCATAATTTCAAATTGACTGAATAGGTTGGTTTGTGCAAATACTCATAATGTTAAATTGAGCCATAACTCCAAGTGACCTCTTGCTAATGTGAGAATAAACTATTTCCCATACAGAGATGGACTGTAGGGGCATTCACTGGACATGTCACCTCTAAAGAGAGGATGAGTTCCGGAGGCTACCTGGCCCTCTACAGACTCTGTCTAAGGAAATAATATATAAGCACAAATAACAAGATCAATGAAAGTCTTTTGTTTCTGATTTCAAAGAGTTCAATGATCTGTTTTAAATGTGAATAAACAAGAACATATGTTCTGCAATTTGTGTGAAGAGGTTTGAAGTTAAAACCACAAGTTTTGCTTCCTGTATAAACTTGTTTTAGAAAAGCATGCTCATGAAATTTTATTGTTTATACTATCAAAATCTGGAAATAAACAACCATAATACACACATGAACAGCAGATATTTGTTAAAGCGGTTCACCCCTCTCTTGGGCTACCTCCGCTGCTCCAAAAGCCTCTAATTAGGCTCAGTGCTCTTTTGATTAAATGGTGCAAATGAGATTACATCTGTATAAACTCCTCTAATGAGAAAATAGACTGCTAAAACAGACTCAGAAGGTCCAAAACAGTAGAAATAGACTACAAATTCACCTCCATTGGAGGAAGGTAGCCCAATGCAACAATCTTTCCCCTTAGCTCTGATGGAGTCCCTGTCAAAAGCGCTATAAAATTCGCAGATAAAATGCCCTGATGGCTCTGCAGACCCCTCCAACAGCTCCAGAATGCTCTCTACACTCAGAATCAAAAAAAAAATTCGTCTCAAAAGACTTCTCCCATCAAAATTTATGGCCTCTTTAGTAAACTGCCTCTTTCCCCTTAGGAAACTCCACTAAATGTGGAGGAAGTGCAGTTAAGGCCGCCACATGGGGAGGTGGCGCCAAAACTGGGCGGACTCCGCCAAATATGGCGCGCAGTTAAAACTTGGCATTAAAGTTTATGTTTATCGTTTTTGGTGTTCACATGGTTTACGGCGGTGTTAAACCGTTTGCAATCAATACAAATATTATTTAAATAACAAAACACCACATAACATTAATCACAATGTATTAAACCATCCGCCGTTACACATTGCGCGCCAATGGATTATTTGAATATACTCCGCCGCGGTCCTGTGGAAAGGTCCTATGAAATGGGGGGCTGGCCCTTAGGGGCTGGCCCCCTACGGGCCCCGCCCAAAACACAACACACTTTAAATATAACTCTGCCCGCAAGTTATTCAACGCATAACACAATAGCCCGGTGACCAAATCGTTTGGTTTGTATACAGGAGGTCGGGGGTTCGAATCCGTTCAAGCCCGAAATAAAATTTTAAAACGCCATTTGCATTCGGCCTTGGGGCCACGTGGCGGCCTCCGGGCTAGCCACGTGGCACCCTCTGATTGGCTGCCACAATGGAATATTCCCCAGAATATTCTGCGGAATATTCCCCGGAATATTCCCAGAATATTCTGTGGAATATTCTTTTTTTAATAAAATTTTCCACAAGCCAAATTTGCCCTTTTTTAGTGGAAATTGAGAAAACTTTGAAGCTGAATAACTTCTTCATACGGAGACCATTTTTCGAACCGTTCATGGCGCTGGAATCAGGAAGACGAGCACTATCCGGTCGTTCAGGTTCCAACCAGTTCTGAGCACTTTCATTTTTGACCATTTTACAACACCCGGTCCTGAGCTCCTGATCACATCTCTCCATATGCTGAAATATATCATGTTGGATGCCCTACCAAGTGAACTCCTCCATCAAAGAATAAAATGCATCGAGGTGCATGGAAGGAAAGTCCACATGTGCTGCATGTAGTAGCTTCTTCTTGAGCTCATAAAATTTAGTCAAGAAGTCTCTTCCATGTGAATCGATGACCTCATAAACCACCATGTATCTATCATCTCCATCCAGGTCATCAAGAATCATGCAAGCACCAAGATCCTTGGAATACTCTACCAAGAGTTGAGATCTCCAATATGGATTAATCCTCCTAAGAGACAATGTTGAAGATATGAAATGTGAAGCTCCCCACATGCTGTTGTATTCTCCTTTGACATCCCTCATGAAAAATTTGTCCTCCAAATTTCTTCCATGCACATCTTGAAGCTGCTCATGCTCAAAGAGAAGTGGTGACTTTTGGAAGTTGGCCTCCCATGAGAAGCTACCATCCAAAAATAACCTCGTGATCTTGGCCGATGTAAGCATGAGTGGCCTCCATATAGTCCAATGTATGGAGGATTCCTTCCTCAAAGGAAGTACCCTCTGTTTCTCAAAATCCATGGAGCAGCTCCCTTTTACCATGAAAGTGCCATCTTCCATTACTGCAGCAACTTCTGTCATCACAGTATGTGTAGTGAGAGTGGGTAATGCTAAAAATGGGGGAATGTCTCCCTCCTCCTTGAGTCTACCCCGAAATATTTGTGCTGTAATAGACCCCTCAAAAGTGTCCATCCCTCTGGGATCTAAGAGTGGTGCTATCCAATGTGAAGCATCCCTCATCATCTCCTGATATGGTGGTCTCCCTGGTCGAATGCCTCGATGTAATGAGACATCAATGTCAAGAGTAGACTGCTCACATAGACGGACAAATTTTTCCCTGCCCTCACAACACAAATTAGTCTGCCTCTTCTTTGCATTAACTCTTTGAAATAGATAGGGGTGTGTTCTCCTCATCATGTGATGCTGACCTTCCTTCCTACCTTCTGCTTCCATCTACAATTTTTGAAAATCATGTTGTTCATTGATCATGCCTTGATCTCCACATATGAGATCCTCAGGAATTCCTTGCAAAGATACAAGAATACCTCTTGTTGGAGCAAGAGCTCCATCTACCTCTGCATGAGGTGCTAGATATTCTCTAGATGTGACAGTGTTGTTCCCCCCATCCTTCTCTTTCTCTTCACTATGAATGGGAGTAACCTCCTCAATAAGAGGACCCTATTTTGGAAAATGGATCTTCATGCCCTCTTGTCGAAGAATATGGGAAAAATTTCTTGCCTCTATCAAAGTATTATGCAAGATGTGAGCCTCTCCAACATTTTTTTGAAGTGTATTTGAGTTTATAGGTTCCTCCATCATATGCAAAAGTTTTGTTTGTTTTGGTTTGTTTTTTTTTCCATCAAACCTTTCCAATAATATCTTAGTGAAATTTGCATAAGAATAAATATTTTCATTTCTTAATGAAAAATACTCAAGTATCCACCACGCATAGGCCTTACCTCCAAAATGCAGCACTGCAACTTTGATGGTTTCATCTTTGGAAACTTGGTGCTTCTCCAAATAGGTGTGTAACTCCTCCACCCAAGCTCTAGCTAAACATACTGGTGACCCAAAAAAATTAGATAGGAAAGATCTACCCTTGTCATGTTGCTTGATTCTATTCACCTTGATTTTGCAAAACTCTTGGAAAGTGATATGATCTCTAAACTTCTTAGTTTGGGACTCATATTCTTGCAGATAATCACTAAGAGTTTCTCTCCTAGGCATTTCTTCTTCTTTCATCTCCCTCATGGCAGATATGGGAATACGAATGCACCGTGAATCATAGTGTGTAGCTGCATGCTCACACACATCATGTGAAAATCTAGAGTTGGCTTTAGATCCAAACTCTTTTGGAGATTCTCTCTCTCTTCTCATCTTCTTGAGATCTCCTTTAATGCTCTATATAGATTGAAAAAGAAGCTTTGAGAGCCTCTCTTCCTTCCTTCCTCAAGATAATGGACTCTTCTATTTGTATTTTATTTACATCTCTCCTTTTTCTTACTCTCCTGATAGCATAATGGTTGAGATCCACAGGCTCAGCCAAGATTATGCTTCGATACCACTGTAATATCCCAGAATGGGGATGTAGCAATACATGAACACAAACTGGAAATAGTATTGTAAATAAACTGAATAACATTGGAGACCAATATGGAGACATGTCATCATGTATTATATCGGAAAATCAATACATAATAGTGAGGAATGAATCATATACAATGAGGAAACAAGCTTCCCATAAGTGATCAATCCTAAATCTGAACTGTTGCTACAATAAAAAGGGTCAGAATACTACTACAACGCAGTTATAAACACACTGCTACAAAAAAAGTATGTACAAAATATGTAGGGCTGTTATATGCCTCAAAATATATGCCCAATACAGATCTATGCTTAATACAAACTCCTACAAAGAACTCAGAAAGGGTTTTCAGAAATACACTCTGTACAAGATGGGATCTAAAGCCCAATGGCTGAAGATTCAATGAAAACTGAAGTACTTGAGTGTAGAAGGCTAAAATATATTAGATCTGATGTAGATCCTCTCAAATGTATCCTCCCATGAAATGATGAACCCTCCAATCACAAGAAAACACTCCGAAGGAGCCACAAGATCCCTCACTGAAGCTTCCCTAAAAAATAACACAATTCCTAGCTAGAAAAGTGCTGGAAATGATGGGAAATAGTTGGCCTGGTTCCAAATATCTGAAATATTCCCAACAGCTCTCCAAAATGATCTCCCAAGAGAAGGAAACTTTCCTCCTATGAGAAAATAGCTCAGAAAGTGGGTTTCTAACCCCTCCACTGTTGCACCCTACAACACAACACAATAACCTGTAGAAACTGTGCTGATGAAGGAGGTTGTAGCTTGGCCTGAAAACCTGAATGTGGAAATAAATACAATACTCTTCCAAGAGGCCTCTCAAGGAAAGAGGTGGGATTCCCGCTCGGGAACACCCGGTGCTAAACAAAACTGCAACCCTGCTAAACAACAAGAGGAAGCAAAAGTCTAAGCAAACCAATATCAAAGTAATAATCTAAACATGAGCTCATATGGCTGCCATCCTCTTCCTTAAATAGAATATAAGCTTTCTTGCCCTTGGCCCCACTCAATTAGGTCATTTCCTTCATGAGATCCATCCCCCTCCAAAACTGCGTTATTCCTCAATTAATCTCCACTCCTCCATGACAACGCTATTGACTTGGTCAAAGTTGACTAAATCAACATGGTCCAACCCCTGTTTACACTTGGAGGTGCTATATTTAGCTGCTAAAAAGGTCTCCTTTCACACTTGTAGTGATTTTATTACTGCTTAGGAGACTTAAGGGCCTTCCTACCCATTTATTCGCCTACCTAGTGATAAAACAAACTATAATATTCCATTTAGCTTAAGGCTAATTTTTTGGAATATTACATCTCCGGTAAGAATTTGGTACCTTTTTTATAAGATCAAGGGCATGTTCATTTAAACTATGCATAAGGAAATAGGGGAATTGCGCTAGAAAATAGGAGCTAGGATTTGTGCTAGGAAATAGGAGGATTTGTGAATAGGGCTACCAATGCAAAAGGAAATAGGAGCAGGGATCAGGGATTGGAAGGTAAAACCAAGGCTATTCAGCAAGAGAACAAGTGTATTCTCAGAAATAGATCGCTAGCTATATAAGGCAGTGAATTGTAATAGATACAGTTGCTCAAGAACTATCAATAAAATACTACAAAAAAACCAGTTTTCCCATTTGGGTTTACTGGGTAAACAGGTATGTCAATTTGTGTACATGTGTTTTTGTATCTAGAATTTTTCTGCCGCTTAATGATTGTTAAGAAAATTTTTATCTTGGTGAAAGTAAATTTGGTTTCAGTTTACAATTGCCTTGTTTTTAGTAATTCATCTAAGTAGTTGTAGTGTTTCAAGAAATTTAACATTAAGAACATTATACAATCCCACCAAATTGTTTGTCAACTACAATTGCTTCAATGTAGCTACAGAACAAATATAATTTCATGAAATTTGGAGGGAATGAAACCAAGTAAGAAAGGATGTGAAGCACATAAGAGGAAGAGGCAATTTCAAATCCAATCTATAAGAGAAGTTGGATGAGAACCTATATAATTTATGAATGATTGTAGGTAAGGTGAAAAAAGTGAACTAATAAACAAAGAGACATGTTGGTTTTTCCTCTCTCTGTCCATAATTTAGCCAACTGTTAAGCTAGTCAAAAGTAAGAATATTTGTATATGTATTACACAAATGGTTAGAATACTCAAATAGTGGAATGCTTCATAAGTTTAAAGGTCAAGAAAAATGATTATCAGTTTCAGGAGCTAAATTGTATCCAAAATTCAAATAGGCACTAAGATTATTTTGTAAAATTTGTATCGCAATTTGACTAATATAATTTACCAGAAAAAAAATGTGTCAGGATTGTATAAGACTCTGGTTTTTGTTAAGTTTTTTATTGCAATTCATAGAAAACAACTGATAAGATGCAAAAAACAGGGTGGAATAGATCTATTTACAAGCATCACAACACTACTTAATATACACTAACTAATGGAAGGGAAACCTCCATAACAACTGACAAGCTGCAAAAAAGAGAATTGAATAGATCTATTTGCAAGAATCACAACACTAATTAAAATGCACTAACTAATGGAACATAAACTTACATAATAATTTCCTACAATATTTCATTTTCATAAAAATTAGCCATGGTAATCTTTGATGAATAATTAATTTGTGATATTATGTCAACAAAATGCATTTTAATGCATCTTCACAATTATCAGTGCACACTATGAAAAATAAAGGAGCAAGTAATAGGCATTAGTGGCATATATTATAAAGTTGATAGTATCTCATTGAGAAGATAATTTTTGGTCCATAAGAGTTTGGCTTTTTTCTCACATCACATTTGAATTTTCTCTACTACAAGTGTGTGCTTTGAAATCAATACATATATCTTCATATAACAAGCCAATAGCTTCAAAGTTCCGACATTTTAAATATATAAGAGGGAACAACAAATCCAATCCCATTTAAAATAGCAACGTGCCCTGTTCTGAGTCACAATTATGAAGGTCTCAAAGCTTCAATTTCTTCCTTTAACAATAACTACTATGATCAATGCAATCCATCCAAAATTAGAGAAAGGCCCTCCCAACTCAAATATGAAAGATATGACATAATAGTCTCATAATAGTATTACATTATTGTAATATTAGTTTCAATGTTAATATATGACATTAAGACATGCTACCAAAATAGTGAAATGGAATAAGGAAAGAAAAAACTAAAAAAAACAGATTACAAGGAGAAAATTACTGGAACCAAACAAACTTACATAGGATATTCCCGATGGCTCAATCATATATAGTTGGGGCCCATATCAATCATAACCTCCAAGTATAAATCCAGATCCAAAAGAGATAACTGTCATGCTCAATGAAAAAACAAAGCCTAAATCTCAGTACATAATTCCAAATTCAGCCATGCAAGAGATTCCTAACGATACTGTCTCAAAATCATGAAACTAAAGTTAAATGAAACTGCATAGCTCTTTATTGATATAATTATAATTCTGACCTTAACCACAAATATAGTGTGCACAAATGCACATAACTGGCAACACGTTCACAAATTTTATTAATAGGGATGGGCTCACCATGAGTGTTGTACATGATAGATATTAATAAATTAATTACCTCCATAAAATTCCATGATATGCATCTAGAAAAGATAATATCTTTACGAGAGAAAAATTATTTAATTTATCAATCTATATGAAGGTTCATATCAAAGTAGTTCCAAAACTTTACGAGTGAGCACCAATATTTCAACTAACTATAATAAACCAGACATGCATACTTTTTATAACTAGTTTCTTCTCATTTAGCATGAGCCACAATTTTCCTACCATATGTTGTCAATCCAGGCACAACCCGAATAACATATTAATTTATGCAACAGTTAGATTAAATGTCGATCTTCGGTTCTCATTTATCAACTATTGGCATCATGCCAGAAGCGAAATTTAAGTTCCTTCATAAAGTGGATTATCATCTTAGGCTTACTTCTGCCCCTACAGAGATATCTTTGGTAAGAATTTGGTTATGGACGTACATTGAGCTGACTACATTAGCCTTAACCAAAACTATAAATATATTATAAAATATACAAATAATATTGGCTAAGGCCAAATGTGAATATTACACAAAAAATTTCGAATATAATGAATATGAAGATAGCATAACTCTAAAGAAAAGAAATGGTCTATTGAAAACAAATTTTCCTCCAATTCAATGCTTCTTCTAAGATATCCATGTGTTTTTTATTGTTGAAAGGAAGGATTCATGAATTCTTTTTTCATAGTTAAATGGCCCATTGTTCAGGGGTGGGCTCGACCTCCACCTGTATATCATCATTACATAACATTACTATCTTTGGCTTAGACACCAAAAAGGTATATTTTATGTCAAATCACTTAAGATTTGTACCTGCATTCACACCTGAGCATACCTGTCATGTTTTAAACTTTGGTTACCATCACCATAATTGCTCCAACTTACCAGAAGGCCACAGCCCAAAAGACAGTCAAGTTACCATGTCATTAAAGTCCTCACAAATATTAAAACTCTAGTAATATCATTCAATATAAATCACCTAAGGGATCCCAGGTTAGGTTGGGAATGGAAATTTGATCAAGGAGACTACAAGAGTAACATTATGACTACTCTAAAATTATGATACTAATTGACTAGGCATAAATGAGATCAAGCTGCTTTCTTTTGTAAAATGAATGTTAATATGACTAGGGCTCAAGACTACTAGATTATTTTTCATGACTCATACGAGAATCTTGATTGTGAATTTCATGCCTAAAATTGGCGTAAGAATCAAAAGCTCCATGATCTTTTAGAAGAATATAACAAGATGAACTCTACAACTGTAGAGAATGATTTTACTGCATCAGAGGATTTTTTAATAGATTGGAAGCTAAAAATTGGAAAATCAAGGACCGTGAACTTGTAAATTTGAGCCTGTCAAGATAGAACTATTGAAAATAATTTGTTAGATACTTGAGAGATAATATTAAGGGAAAAATTAATGATTTTAAAAGAAAGGAGAAATTTTACGACTAAAAGCATTGCTTCTATTAGTCATGATTAGTAAGGCATTTACATGATGTGAAGAAGAGCTACAAAAGACATAACAAAAAACTACTGTGTATATTTACAATGTGTTATATTTTCTTGGGAAGGGTATTTTGAATCTTAGGTTCCAGCAAGAAATTTAAGCTAACCTATTTGCCATGACTCATGAATGATAGGGACATATCATTTCTATTAATGTCTAACAAATGACCACAAAATTTTGTCAATGGTAATAGAACAATACATCCAGTGTAGGTACAAATGGGAGTCAAGGTTGGAGGTGGGAGGATTAGGTAAAGCAGAGAGAGATTATAACCCAGGGTCTGAAAATCTGAGGAACAATGTGTTATCATGGTTATAGAGATGAGAGTGATCCAAACATAACTTAGAAGAGCAAGGAGTGTCACAATGTGTATGGTGGAGCTTCAAAGGGCATTGTTTGGTATCTGCAGCTTCACAACTTGACAACTATAGCAAACTATGTCTGTGACCCCTACCTTTTCCCATTCATTATGTGGTATGTTATTCGAGATAAGTAGAAACAATGTTATTCCAAAGCATGTAGAGGGATTTATAAGAAATTTTTCATTTTTCTTGGAATATGGCAACTCAAGATAGATTTTTAATGTTTTTCTCTACTAAAATGGTCCTGTTTTGGAGTTATGCAACCAGAATCCCAGACCTTGTATCAAATTTTTATTGAATTATTCAACTTGATCTTTACATCAATGCCATAATGTAAGTTGATAAGAAAGAAACAATACAACAGACAATCAAGCACCACTCTACAAAAAGAGCTCTTTAATACTCCTACTTGTTTCATAGGCAATTTCAACATCCTTTTCCATATTCTCTACACGTCTGACACAAGACTTACATTTTGTCAAAATTGCATCCTCATCAATATGGCAATAATGGAAAACTTGAAAATTGCATCCAGCATACCTTCAACAACAAGTTTCTATGATTTTTCAGAAATATAAAATGTTTCAGTATTAAATTGTGTTTAAAAATTTTGGCAACAGAAAAAGGCATCAAATTTTTTTCCAGATAAAAGAGAAAAAGAGATAAGAAGGCAAACATCTCTTACTATTTTCATGGAACGTGGAGTCTTTCTTTCTATTTTGATGGAGTGCAAACCTCTGCCATTGATATCAAAGGTTGGAGGACGATCATTTCCAAGCATTTCTTCGACTCTACTCATGAGATCCAAATACTTTCCGCTCTTCCCATATATCAACCTACGAATTCAAATTTGTGAACAATAACCACGTCAAAACAAAATGATATATAAATAAGTACTCCTAATTAAGTGCATTTCATTCCATGTTTTATGATCTCAAATAGACAAGGTAAGGAATAGTAAATCCACAAATATATCAAAATCCAAATGCAAGAGGCATCATTGCAGGATTTAAAATTTAAAATTATATTGAAATGTTAATAGTAGCCCAAGTAAAATATAAAAAGGTTTAATTCATTACAATTAGATCTAGGTTATAAACGAGCTGAGTCTACCTTACCCTTTCTAATCCACCACGAGTAGTTACTTCTGTGTGTAACAAATGAAGATCTAGATCCTTCCCTCCTATATTTTGGATTCTGCACATTGAAAAGAAAAAATAGATGTAAAAAAGGAATTCTAATATAATCTAATATAATCTCAGAAGAACGAAGGTATATTTTTGAATCAAGGTCTTTACAATAGGGTCAATACCTAGTTTAATATGCTTAATCAAAAGCTAGAATCTTCTTACAAAGGTAAATCACCACTGTGACAAAAAAAAATTCATTATAGAGGCCGAATTTTATCAAATAGGACCAAATCCCTATGATAAAAGCAATCTTGAAAAAGAGAGCAATATTTCTATGTCTTATTTATCCAAATACCCATAGAGGAGACTAAGTAATTCTTGGAATGGAACTAATCTCATATCTAAGTATATATATATATATATATGATCGAATATTTCACCGAAAAATCTCAGAAGTTCAAAGAAGGTCAATATTCCAAGGTTGACCTACGATAGCCCGAGGTCCTTATCTTGTATTAGGAGGTCTGTTTGATTAGATGCAAGAAATACTCAGAAGAAATATAGAAAAGGCTCATATTTGGTTTAGGAAGTTGAGAAAGATTGAAGAGGAAGGGAATTCTTAATTATCTTTTTATCAAGGCATTGTGTGAAAAAGGGAGCATAAATTTGTCTTCATGTATGATGATTCTGCAAATACGAGATATGTATCAGTAAAAAAAATTGCTAACAAAATCCTTATGTATTCTTGAAGGGTTCATGTTAAAGAATTTCCTTGAAGCAACATAAAGTACCTTTAAGTTTGAAAATATTTTAAGATTGTAGGGTCTATTATGCATCTCACATATATCCATAGTATTGTAAAATCATGATCGTATTTGGAAGCTGATATATTATGTGATAAGAAACAAGACATTGTTGAAGACATTAAGAAGTGACAAGCTCAAGCTCAATATCCTTGTTGAAAGATGACAAAGTCTAAGCCTATATCTATGAGGAAGTATAAGCTATCCTATATGTATATAATCTTAGGTCATTATCTCAGTGAGGTCCAAGGTTATGAAATTTATGGTTATATATTTATAAATCAATTCGAGGTCTGAACTCACTATGGAAATCAAGTATCTAATATTTCTGTCCAAGCATGATTTCTTCTCTTGGAAGGTTTGATCATACTTTGTGTGAAAGTTTGAACCTATTATTTATGGAAATATGAAGTAGTATGTGGAATCTCGTAAGTATATCTCTGTAACATATACAAAACGATCAAGTCTCATATCTATGATTTAAACTGAGTTGTTACCTCTGCAAATATACCAAAAGTCCAAATTTTGAAATTTAGTAAAGGTGATCAGATGTAAAAGTTAATGTCTCTGAGATATAGACAAGAAGCGTGAATATGATATGATTATATTCCTATGTAAGACCGAAGGTCTTAGAATAGAGGGTGTCCATCATTGAAACATAACTTTTTTACATGAATTCTTGCATATAGCACTGTAATGTTTGCTAATATATGTCTAAAATGAAACCCCTCTCAATTCCTTAAGGAGACTAATCGATGTCACCCAAAAGAAGTGTGGAAATATCTATTTTTTATTCATAAAATAAGGACATAATACGTTACAGGGAGATGACCTGATTGAGTTGAAAGCTGATCTAACTTATATTGACCAGAGATCCACATTGCAAGATGAGGTATGTATTAAAATCAAAATCTCAATTATCATTTTGAAAACATTGTCTTGGCATGCATTATATCTCTTGAATATTGAAAGGACTAATTGTATCAGTAAGAAACCCTTATGGTCAGATAAGGAGTCTAAAATATTTTGTAATTAAAGTCTTTATGGTGTTTGTTATCTCATTGGAAAAGACAACAACCTTTCGATTTTAGAAAATAAGTTTCTTGGAACTTCTAAAATTTTATATGGGATATTTATTGATGATTGATATGATACGAAACTCTGGAAAATTCAATATGAGTATGGATGTTATGCTCCAAAGTTTAAAAGGAATCAAAATTTATTGTCATGAACTCTGTTGCACATCAAGAAGAAAGGACACCTTTGTAGAAATCCTGTTAAAATAGAAAAGAGGCCAAGATCCTCTTTGGAATTAAATTCTAAAGCCCTTTCAAGGGAGATAAATGTGTTTTAAGCATCCTAGGCTGAAAAAATCAAGTTCAATATTTGAATTGGAAAAAATAAATGTTAAAGATAATGATGAAGCTCACTCCTTGTACATTGCAAGAAAAACTGATACAATGTTTTGAATAAGTCAAGTTATTTGACTGAAGATGTTTGGTTGAACTATTTTACAAAATCCCTAGTGAGATACCCAATAAAAAAATTCAAGCCAAAAAATTATTATTTATTGTGTTGTGGGTTGACAATTATATAGCCAGGCAATCGATTGATTGAAGTAATGGAGTTGTGGTGAAACTCTAAAAGGATAAAGCAAGTTAACTTGTTGTAGCTACGATTCCAACATACAATATTACAAACAACACTCATGCAACTTAATCAAAATGATTTCATATGTGATCATTATTTACGTAACAACTACAGAGAAATTAATTGCACCAAAGAAAAATATGTTACCCTTAAAACTCAAATGGGAAAAATAACATTTGATGGGGACATGATTATAGCATCATTCTTCTTGCACATAGTCGAAATAGGAAGAATGCATGCTACCAAGTAAAAATATGATGTAAACCACCATGATGGTGCTAAAACCTTACATGCTCTAAAAAATTAAACTATGATTGTAACAATATGTTATTTATTCACATGAAACTTCAATTCATGAACTGTGGTATATTTCAATATATTAATAGTATAAAAACAAAACAAAAAATCAATGTTTAAAAGCATGCTCAAACTTACAATCCAATAGAGGAAAAAATAAGCTCAAAAATACAGAAAACTAGATAATAATCATGAATAAGCTTCACGTTGAATTATGAAGTGTAAAGGAACTTACAAAATGTGACACAACAAACTTGGTCAAGTGCACAAAAAAAAAGAACCTAGACATGACCTTGGTTGACAAGTTGTTTTGTAAGGATGTCATGAAATTTGATAGCTTTGTGATAATGTGGAGCTGCATCCTTGTCTAGGTCTTTGTGGGAATGTACAGGCTCAGATAGATATTTGGAACAATATGTAACCAATTGAATATCTTAAATATCTTTCCATAACATAGAAAAAATTAGGCCACAGAAACACAATAATTCTTTGAAATTCAGGATATAGATATTATTTCTACTTGTCTACATCACCAGAAACAAAAAAATTGATAACAATACATATTTTGAAAATATAACTTTCAAATTTCTAGAAATAGTGAAAAGGAGCACGCACACCACAAAATCATTGGTCCTCCTGACTGACCTAGTCTTCTCATTTGATTTTCTCCTATAATGCTCAATCATTTTTTGCTAGTTGAAAGTTGACCAAATTGTATCAGAAGAAAAACATTGTTGAAGACACTAAGAAGTGACAAGCCCGAGCTCAATATCCTTGTGGAAAGATGAAAAAGTCTAAGCCTATATCTTTGAGGAAGTCTGAGCTATCATATATTTATATAATCTTAGGTCATTATCTCAGTGAGGTCCGAGGTTCTAAAACATATGGTTATATATTTATAAAACAATTTGAGGTCTCAGCTCAATGTGTAAATAGTGTCTCTAATATTTGTGAAGTCCAAGCAAGATTTCTTCTCTTGGAAGGTTCGATCATACTCTCTGTAAAGTTTGAAGCTTTTATTTATGGCAATATGAAGTCATATGTGGAAGCCCGTAAGTATATCTCTATAACATATAAAAAAAGGATCAAGTCTCATATCTTTGATTTAAACTGAGTTGTTACCTCTGGAAATAGACTCAAAGTCCAAAGTTTGAAATTTAGTAAAGGTGATTATAAGTAAAATTTAATATTTATGAGGTATAAACAAGAAGCGCGAATATGATATAATTATATTCTTTAGTAAGACTAAAGGTCTCAGAATAGAGGACGTCCATCATTGAAGCATACCTTGTTTACATGAAGTCTTGCATATAGCACTGTAATGTTTGCTAAGCTATGTCTGCAGTGAAACCCCTCTTAATTCCTCAAGGAGCCAAATTGATGTCACCCAAAAGAAGTGTGGAGAGATGTTTGTTCTATTCATAAAATAAGGACATAATACGTTATTGGAAGATGACCTAATTGGGTTGAAGGCCGACCTAACTTATATTGGCCAAAGATCCACATTGCAATATGAGGTATGTATTAAAATCAAAATCTCAATTATCATTTTGAAAGAATTATCTTTACATGCCTTATATCTCTTGAAGATTGAAAGGACTAATTGTATCAGTGAGAAACCCTTAAGGTCAGATAAGGAATCAAATATTTTGTAATTAAATTCTTTCTGATGTTTTTTCTCTCATTGGAAAATATACTAGCCTTTCGATTTCAGAAAATAAGTTTCTTGGAACTTATGAAATGTTATTTGGGATAGTTATTGATGATTGATATGATACAAAATTATGGAAAATGAAATATGAGTATGGATGTTAGGCTCCAAATATTAAAAGGCATCAAAATTTATTGTCATGAACTCGGTTGCACATCAAGAAGGAAGGAAACCTTTGTAGAAAGTCGGTCATAATAGAAAAGAGATCAATATCCTATTTGGAATTAAATTATAAAGCCCTATGAAGGGATATGAATGTGTTTTAAGCATTCTAGGCTGAAAATCTCAAGTTCAATTTTTGAATTGGAAAAAATAAATTTTAAAGATAATGATGGAGCTTACTCCTTGTACATTGCACGAAAAACTGATACAATGTTTTGAATAAGTCAAGCCATTTGATTGAATATGTTTGGTTGATATATTTGACAAAGACCCTAGCTAGTGACCTAATCGAAAAATGCATGCAAGAAAATGTTTATTTCTTGTGTTGCAGGTTGATAATTATATAGCTAGGCAATGAATTGATAGAAGTAATGGGGCTGTGGTGAAACTCTAAAAGGAATAAAGAACATTAACTTATTGTAGCTACAATTCCAACATATAATATTAGAACCAAAAATCATGCAAATTAATAAAAATAAATTTCATATGTGATCATTATTTACATAACAACTACATAGAAATTAATTGAACGAAAGACGAATATTTTATCATTGAAACTCAAATGGGAAAACTAACATTTGATGTGGACATGATTCTAGCATCATTCTTCCTACACATAGTCAAAATGCATGGTGCTAAGTAAAAATATGATGAAAACAACCAATATGGTGCTAAAACCTTACATGCTCTAAAATATTAAACTATGATTGTAACAATAGGTTATTTATTCACATGAAACTTCAATTCATGAACTATGGTATATTTCAATATATTAATAGTATAAAAACAAAAAAAAATTCAATGTTTAAAATCATGGTCAAACTGACAATCAAATAGAGGAAAGAACACATATAGAAAACCAGATCATAATCATGAACAAGATTCATATTGAATTATGAAGTGTAAAGGAACTTACAAAATGTGACACTACGAAACTGGTCAAGCACACAATAAAAAGTACCTTGGACATGACCCTAGTTGATTTTTTTTTTCCAATGCTATAATAAAATTTGATAGCTTTGTGATAATGTGGATTTGCATCCTTGTCTAGGTCTTTGTGGGAACATACAGGCTCAGATAGATCTTTGGACACAATTTGCAATCAATTGAATGTATCAAATATCTTTCCATAACAGAGAAAACATTAGGCCACAAAAACACAATCATTCTTTGAAATTCAAGATATAGATATTATTTCTACTTGTCAACATCACCAGAAACAACAAAATTGATAATAATACAGACTTTTAAAATGAAAATTTTAAATTTATGGAAACAGTGAAAAGGAGCATGCACACCACACAATCACTATGACACGCATGCACACAAACAAATTCAAATGAAAACCCAAAGTATTGCATGTGCTATTTCTAGAAACTTCTTTAAGGTGATCAGTTTCTCTATCCCATTATTCCTTATCATAATCAATTATAAGAGTGAAATATCTACCTCAATCCATTGTAACACGTCTAGGAACCCTGATATGCAGCTAGTTTTTATTGCTCGTGATGAAATATTATTTGTACATGAGTTGCCAAGTCATTCAACATCCATAATTATCTATACAATAAATACAAGTAATATTTGTAGTATTTTTTACTCTAAGATGCATTCTTCTGATAATTTTAGAACATATTTTGAAAATGTCAAAACATACCTGAATAAGCTCCTCTTTGTTTCAAGAAAAATTTATTGGAGTCGCCTGAACTTGGAACAAGCCTCCCACTATCTGAATGAGTAGAAACTAAGTCAAAAATGACTTTTTTGCTGCTACATTGGATCAAAGGAGGTTTTTTCCAAGATTAAATTGCTCCCATAAATTATTCTCTACTCAACAGGGCTAACCATGTGAAGGTGGAAACTCTAATGCTCCCCCTCCCCCCTCCCGCTCACATCACTCTAAATTCCCCAATACCTAATCTATATTTGATTGTTTACAAACATGAGCACAAAAAAATTATTCAATAGCTAATTAGAAATAAATGCAACAAAAAGTACACAAGAAAACATTGAAAGTGTGTGGCATAAAATAATATTATAAATGATTTTTTATATAACACAAATAAATTTCTAAGTATGGTACGTCATTCATCATCTGTCTTATAATAATACAATATTTTACATAATCAAAATTTCTTTTTCTTCTTCCCATTTCTAAATCCCATAACTACATCATCAACATCATTGTTCTATACTTGTGTTTGGTACCTTTCCCGCATAGATGACCTAGTTAGGTACTCACGATGTCTGGTCTCATGCAGTGACAGGGCTTCGACTACGAAAAAAATAAAATAAATTTAAATTTCTAGTTTTTAAATATCAATGAAGTAGTTCGGTAATATTAATTAAAAAAAAATTCAATGACAGTATTTACCTAGTGCACCGGTTGTCACCATTGGAACCGTTTCCCTGTGTTCCTCTCTGGTGGTAGGATGCTCAAGTACCACATTCTCTATCATTTAAACAAAAAATGATATAAGGACACAACTCTCAATGTATAAATAAAAACATTTTTAAGTAGATTTTTTTTTAAGTAGAAAGTAATTACCATCATGGGCCTCACTGACAGCAGCATTGTCAGTCTGGTCCCCGCTAGAATGCTCAGGTTACATGTGAGGACCATGTTCTGGAAATATTTGACTCTCAATGCACTGATCTACAAATGGGTTATTTGGCTCGTTTAGAGTGTTTCTCCCCTCATTTAAAAAAATTTGTTAGACATTAAATTTATGGATGAAAACAAATATATTGAAAGGTTAACGTTTTACCTTATCAGGCATACTAGATCTTGGGACCTGTCCCAAGATTTTATGACGTTCAACGAAAACTTGATAGCTATAACAGAAAGTGATCTGTCTGTCTTCCTTTATTGTTTCCGTTCCAAATTCATCACCCTAAATTGAATTTTCTATTTTTAACGTTACTTAATGGGATTGCAAAAATGTTGAAAGGTGATACAATTAATAATATGTTTTGCTACTTACAATCCTTGCGGCTAATTTCAAGTAGCCACCCTAGCCAAGCTTGTGCTAGCCTTTCTTGTCAAACCTAGCTTTGGTTTCATTTTAGATGTCAGGAAAATTATCATCAAAAGATTAAAGTCAGTTAGTATCACACTTTTATTTTAGACATAGAGAAAATTAAATTTATTGAATTAAATTTGCAATTTACCTTGCGGGTCTAGTTGGCATTTTTCCTTCTTTCTTGGCCTTTCTCTCCTTCCTATTCTTGATGATTTCTCTCCACTCCCTCTCCGGAATCATGAGAGGGTGCTCATATCTAGAGTTATTTTGCAAGTAAGTCCTATAAGTGTCCCACATATATTTCAGATATTGGCCAACTTCCCAGGCGACCACTGTTCTATCAAATGTGCTCGCCCCAAAAAGGCCTTCTAGATAATATAGAAGTTCTTTTTTCAGGTTGGAATTTTGGGAATTCCACCTTGTGCATATTTTTGGGCCAAAAATTACCAACACCTTGCCCTCCAAGGCCCTATAGAAATCATATTTTCCTACACAGAAAAAGATGTTATTATTAATTTAATATTAATAATCATGATAAAATATGTGTTAGATAGAGTATATGAAACAGTTAAAATATTAAAAATCACTTGGGATTTGTAATTTCTTTATAGGAACACCTTCATTTTTTACCAAAAACATGCCTCAAATGGTCCCTGTGGAGGTGACAGGTGTAGCTCTAGGAAATGCAATCATAAAATTAGCCATAACACCTTCATCTCTGCCACCATGTTCAGCTGTTGGTTGTGTGTCTTCTTGGGGTGTGTTTCTTGGTTGCTACCTAAAGGTGTATGAGGGGGTTCCTTGGGAATATCTTGCCTTTTTGTCCCACTATCACCAACACCGGGGCTAACAGGTTGTAGAAAACACTACATACGAAAGGTTTTTTTTGTTAGTTTAGTTAATGTAAAAGTTATACATCAACCTATCACAATTGATCTTATGTATAACAATAAAAATATCCTTTTTATTTTTGGTTATTACCTCATATGTATAAATCTGGGTCATAACTTGTAATATCCTTTGTTCTATTTTAGGCGTTTGAGGCACAATATCTATCAAACGCTGAAGTTCCTTGTTTGCGTTTTGAATCTTTTTTCGCAGCAAAACAAATGGACTTGGGGATGAATACAAATAATCCTTGTTGAGGGAATCATGACACACACCATGGCTATATGTCTACATATTTGAAAAAAATTAACATTATTTCAATTATGTAAAAAATTAAAATACTTAAATATAGAGGAAGGTTGGCACTTTATATGTTTTTCGGCTGGCCCCTTTCTGCTATCATCATGCCATATTATAAAATAATAAGAACCATGATATATATATATATATTAAAGATAAAGAAACTAATTTGAAAGAGAAATTTTTATCTGTTTACCTGTCCTGAGGTTGTTTCTGTGCCACGGTTAGTCTGCCAAATTGCAGTAAAATTAGAAATATGAAAACTTGAAAATAATATCTAACTTGAAAACACAAAATGAAAATTGAAATAATTTCTAAATTTACCATTCTAATACATAAAATTTGTGAATTAAAGAGTACAACTTTACCATCAAATTACATTCGAGTTTAAAGAGAATAAACAGTAAATCATAAATATTATGACAATGTCTTCTCTAAGTTTTCAGACCAACATACAACACAACAAGTTAGAAGCACATTTATAAGGAGGGGAAACCAATATGGCCATCCCTTGGCTCCACGATGTATGATTATTGAAGTAAATTTTTTTTTAAATGATATGTAAGAATTTTTTCCAAAAAGAATTATTCATTATATGGATTTTATTTGTATACATATAAAATTTTAAAATTTAAAAAGTTCACTAAAAAAACTCTGAGCATTCTCAGCCTATCTCTTAAATTGATTAAGGAAGAATTAGCGAAAGTTATGTGAATTTATCATGTTATATATCTTATTAGCATATTGGCAGCAACCCGCATAAGGGACACCTATATCAGACCACAAATTTTATACTAAATCAACAATTTTTTGCACAAATCATGCCCAATGTTACCATTTTCAGTGATGTTCTGATGCTCAGCTGGGGGATTTCAAAATCAAAACCTGTAAAACAAAAATAGTGTATCAAAGACATCAACATAATTGGATTAAAATAAATGAGCATAAATCTCAGTAAAGATGTGAATTGATATGAATGCTAAATCTTAGAAAACAACACAGGTAGACAAGAAAAAAATAGACCAGGAAAATAAAATAGGATCAAAATCTTTTTTCTAAAATATGATAGTTTATAACCTTAAAAGCTCACAAGAAAAAGAGAGAAAGAAACCACATTATCTAAATGTGATATATTACCTTAGACAAACCAGGATTTTAGATACTCATTAACTTACAGATTTACAAAGAAACCAAAATCATTTATCTCAGAAGAGAGATGAAAATATATTTAGCTTGAATAAAACCATAAACATCCCACTTGAGAATGTATATATGGAAAACAAGAGAACATGAATGTAATAAAGGAAGAAACTCAATCTTATCTTGAGGCATAGGGCCTACATCACTAAGGGAAGAAATGGTAGGATTTCAATTAGTTACCACAAGCTCTTCAGGGTGTTTTTGTTTTTTATTGAACATGAGGCAAATAATGTGTATGTCAATTCAAAACCCATATATTCAGACTCAATTCCTCTATTGATGTATTCTTCACTATATTTCTTAAGCATATTTAGGTGATGGATTTGACTTTTGATTTATAAGTATTTCCTCCACAAAACATAGACAATCTTATGATCTTTATTTAGCTTAGCTTGTTTTCCACACAACGTCAAAATAATAAATCTCATCATCTATATTTATGAATTCAAAATTAAGTCAATTAGCCTCGGATCATTTTTTCCTAGATCTAGCTAGGACCATGTTCCTCGTCTTTATACTCAAATGGAGGACAAGCGATAGGTATCACATGATCATTGATACGATTGGCCACTTCTTCTATTTGACGTATTATTGATAAAAATATAATTTAGCTGTTTTTTTTTTGTGTGTGTGCAGTGAAAACCCTTGCTAGATTCTTTTATTCCATTATCTTTCTTATTAATCCCATCATGGATATTTGAGAGGTGTTCTTTCATAACCAAGGTATCCCACGCATCATCATCTACATTATGGTGGAGGCAAGGCAACATATCTAATAGTTGACATCGTTCAACTGCTATTATTCTATAGATAACAATCGTTTAGTTTGACCTTTTTCATATGGAAGAAATTGCATGTATGTAATTAGATTATCATCTGACATCATTAGTGGATTATTGTTTGGAGGAAGTGATCTATCATTTATTCTTTTGTGACAAATATTTGAATCCTCTCTAGAAAAAAATGATGGTCTCATCATTTTAATAGGATTAACTTATGTGCAATTTGGACTTCATTACTGAAAGGAACCTTTTATTTCCTAACAACATATCCTTTGAACACTTATCAATCAAAGGAAATCTTAAATATCCCATAGTTGTTAGAGGTTCTTTATTCCTATCAAATCTTGCAACGTCTATGAAATTGGCTATTCTATTCTCTTTAACACACAAATCTACCATGATTTCCTCTTTTCCATCATTTCCCAATTCATCTATTTTCATGGCATCTGCAATTAATTCCTTTGATGCACAATTGTAAAAAGAAAAATGCTGAAAGTTTCCTACTGTAGTTGACTTAAAACATTACCAAAAAATATTTCCCCAACCTTTGTATGGGAAATATGATCTAAAAAATTTGTGACATGTGGAGGCAAAATTATTGACCTTATATGGATATTCTTTTCCCTTAGTTGAATAGTGTGACCTTGTGATGTGTTTTCTAGATTTCCCTAAAAAAAATGTCTCCTTGGAACTAAAAAATATGATATTTCCTCTGTTTCTTCAATGTCAATGTCTAATGTATTATGCGTATTGTTATTGATGCAAGAAGTATTTGTTATATGCTAAATTTGTCTATCTTGGGAATTTGACATCCTCAAAGCATCACCATTTTCCTGCTCAATGCATATATGTTATTATACATTACAATGAGCATGAGCATGAGTATGGAGATGTCCCAAGTGATATTTGAACCTTGGTATGGGCTTTAAAATAATCCTGAATTAGAGGAATTTTATTTTCATCACTTGCCTAGTTTAATAAGTTTTTCAGTGTTCCATGATCTCACAATGCAAAAAAAATAATAGAATATCACATATAAGGCTAGAATTAATTATTATACTCATGATATTGCACTCTGAAAATTCAATAGAAGTGAAGGAAAATTCTATTTTTTTATAGATTTCATTGAAATGAATAAATTTTGGTGATGGAATTCTTATCCAAATGTACAATATCTTGTAAGTGGAAAATTTTTTGCCCCAATCACTTTTACTATCTTATGGGGTAAAGAAAAAAAGGTAATACCTTGTTGTACTTCTTAAATTTTAAAATTTAAAATCTTCATTGCTTGCCATATTGCAAAGGAACCTCAAATAAGAAGTCAAGATGGGTTAACTCATGTGTCTACATTGACAATATAGGTCAACTAAGACTTTGCTTGCCTCAAAATAGCAGGATATGCTATCACTTGTCAATAATTTCTAAGTATTTTATGTGTAAGGCTAGTAGATCAAATATTATGTCATATACAAAAAATTGAGGCATAACTCATTAGAAACTATCCAAAGAAGTGAAAGCATAGAATGAAGATGAGTAAAGGAAAGCATACAACTATTCTTACTACATCAGAAATTCATTGGAGGAAGGAAAGCCAAAAACTTAAAATATAAATAAGTTCAACAATTCTACCATCTATTCATTACAGTCAAACCTTTAGGGATCCTGAATACTGAGTTTAATCTTAAAAAACCTTCCCCCTTTGCCCTCTTTCCTTAATCAAGTGTCGAATCTCCCTCATTCTCCATTTCCTTATCTTCTTCTTCTTTCCCTAATGGGACCACATCATCTTGTTCCTTAAACGCATCCTCACAAACATAACCCTAGGTGGAAAGCATATCCCCTCCCCATATTGTGTCCGATCTCATAACATTCCAATGCTAATAAAAAGGGTGCATTATTCTCTCAAACACCATATTCCTCACTTCATCACCAATAGGAGCGAGAGATGGTCACCCATTGACTCTGTTATTCACACCTATGTAAGAAGAAGAAATTTCTTCACAAGATTCTGAAATCATGTTCTCTAAAAAAATGTTAAGATTTTGTGGAAGCTGTTAAAGAGGACCCTTTCTGTTTGTATTGTGCTCATTCCCATTTTATTTCCTTTCCACTATAGGAAGATGTGCTCCAAAAGCACTTATCTAGTTTATAGTTCTATACTTAATATTATCAATAGAATTTGTGAACACATGGTCATGGCATACAACTACAGTTCGGAAATATGAATTTGAGTCAAGATTTGTTTTTGTTATGTTAAAATTCACTACCATTTGTGAACATTGGTTAAACCTTATCTTGCTCCTCTTCAACAATTGGAAGGTTTGGTGAGTGCATGGTTATTATAGGAGTGCTTACTTTATCTTTTTGTTTGTGTTTGATTTCTTTGTCTTTCTCACTATCGTTCTTTTCTTTTCTTCGCTCACCATCCTACAAGTTGTAACATTTGTTCCGCAAGATCTAGGCTGGAAATTGTGAGATGAAGGCAGAGTAGTTTTCACACCAATGGCTCTCTTGTTTCTACCTTTTCTATGATTTTGTGTAGAGTGTTTGCTGCAAAACATCATCTTCAACAACATCATGGTGGTATTTTAAAGAAAAAATGTATGAATCCAATTTCATAAGCCTACCAAAATATGCAACAAAATTGAGACTTTACCCTAGCTAATACACACCCAATTTTCACATTTTCCATTGATTCTAACCCACGTAGTACTCAAAATAAAACATGCATTTCTTTATAAATCACATACAAGGAAAAAAATATTACATCCATAAGAAAAAAAATTGTAAAGAAAAAATTTGTTAAAATTCATTCTATAGCAGCTCTTACATATGCTTCCCAAAAGTGTTGATGCTTCTGAGAAAGCCTAGCAGGCGACCTAATAATTCATCTCTAAAAATCTCCACCCGAAGTGGAACCTGTTGTAGGAGGAGAAGGAAGTGACATATAACCATATCTACCTCCATAAGGTGGATAAGGATAAGGATAACAAGTTTTTTCATTTGAATGATTCCACCATGTTCCAAGATCCCATGGTCCTATAGTGAAACATAAAAATTATAAACCCAAGTAAGAAAAAAACAATTGAAAATTTTCAAATGTTTTCCTTTTAAGGACAATAACAATTGATTGAATTTAACTTGAAGGAATGTTTCTATTGAGATACCTTTAATATTTTTAAAAAATAATTTAACTGTTAAAAATAATGAATGTAGTAGGCATGAAAGAATATTTCCCATGTTTAAAAAATTAATTATGAAGGTATGATAAAAACATACATTACATTGCGTGCATATATATTCTTTGAACTATTTTCTATATATAATAATATATTGATAATCCTCCTGGCACATGCTCCAATAAGCAATAGGAATGAATTCAATGAAACAGTAGCATGCAAAAAGTGTTAGACAAGGCTCACCACTGAGAGGAATAGTGCACATGAATTCTAAAGGGAAAAGGCTCTTGAACAGTTAGACATTTTGTAGTCAAAGGTGGTTAGTAAAAGCTCACAAAATAATACTACGAACATAGGATATGTATTAAATTTATTCAATGTATTTTGACTTGAATGAAATATGTAATCTATGAATAATGTGGATCCTTATAAGAAGTTCAATTTGGGAGTATTGTCCATCCTATTATCCCAATTGAAAATAATTCATGCTTAGATTTATATCATATGCATCCAGAAAAAATCCCATGGTATCAAGGGTTGGTTGTGTATTAAATGATGATAATGAGATTTTCTTACAAGCCAAGTTGGTTTCTTAGGACAATGCTCCCACAACTCATGCAAGACAAATGGTTTGATTTAAGGCATTTTATTGGCTCTTCAGGGAGGTTGTAACAGAGTTATATTGTAAGGAGAATCTAAATGAATTGACCTTTGTAACAAAGATATTTCTAATTTTCATGTCTAGGAGTGGAATAAGGCTCTCTATATCGTCAATATTAACAATGATTTTTAGGCCCCTCGGCTGGAAAAAAAAAAACCTGAAATCCCTCTAGTTTCCATGATATTAGCAAAATATGATTCAACATATGCATGATATTCAAGACCCTGTAATTGGCATAGATCATGATTCCACTAGTTATCCACACAGTACCATGTTGAGGGCTCGTAAGAGATTGTAGAAAGCCTATTACAAAAATCTCACTTATAACAACCCCACCATTAGAAGGACTAGCTGGAAATTGAACAATGTAGATCCTTTGGAGGGCCTGTAAAGCACTTACACACTCTATAATTTCTCTTTGTTCATACTAAGATTTTTATTTCATGCAGGGATCCCTCATATATAAGGGAGAGACAAATTTTGGTTTCTCTTCTTGAAACTTCACTTGCAGTGATCATTATTGTTGTTAATCGAGGCAACATATAGTAGTACAAGGGAAACATGGGATTCCTTAGCTATGGCGAATGTGCAGGAAAAATTAGTAATATTGATGGAATTGAGGGGCTCATTCATGTTATAGATCATTTATAGCGTTGGCGAGTGTGGAAAGACTCAATATACCCTTACATGAATAACCCAACCAAGAAATTCCCGTGTGAATAAAACCCTCCCTACTACTTTTAAATAAAATTTAACCAGCAAATCCTCCATACCAGTGGAGTTTGGATCGAATATTTGGATGAAAATGCTTCCTAAATGGTCAAATTAAAAACCATAAACCGACTTTTATCTCCACAAAGAATTATTCACAGAATCTACCGACAAAATATGCCAAAAAATACATTGTTCTTAAATGCCAATTTTGCAAACATTAATACGAGAGTTTGATTCGGTTCGTGAATTAATACACCAATTCGAAGTTTGGAATTTTTAGTTTATGTGAGGAAACGCAACATGTTTAGTTTATGGGGGGAAACACAACAATTTTCTAAGTGTCCCTACTCTTCATGCACCCTTTCGCATACGTGAAATTGCATATTTTTCCCCGTTGAAATTGCGTACAGTTTTTAATTTTGAATTTTTGGTTTACCACAAAAGAAGAGTAGATTTTCCATCACTATTATAAACTTTCTTACCGAAGTGGATATTTTAATGAATGTTGTAAAATCTTATGGTTTAATGAAATTTGTAAAATCTCATGGTTTAGTGATATAATAAACTATGGAGCAATAGGATTGTAAAAAGGAGGGAAGATATAACTAGAAATTGCACCGAGAGGTGCAAAGGAACATCGAAATGAGGAATCTAGAATTTGGAAGTTAAATAGATGAAATGTGCATCCCAGGACCGCAGTTTTTGAATTCTCTCCCTAGATTTCATTTTTGAATGTGGTCATTATTTCCAATGCTGACTCCCCAAGCCGAACTATGTTTGTAGATGCATGCATTCTCATGTTCCCATAATATTCCTGGTAATATATGGTTTTGATGTTGGGCGTTAAGTCACACAACACCTTGTAGATATAAAGCACTTTGAAGAGCATTTGGCCTGACTTTTTTCTCATTGCCACAAATTTCCAAACATCTTGAATTTAAAGTTTTCAAGAATTTGGCCAGGGCAATGCTCCCTTCAATGAGGTTTTTAATGTTGACACATCATCCAAAGGCTCACAAAAAGGTCATTTTTATTGTCTAATTTAAAGGTATTTATAGGATGATGTAATATTTGTTTGGTCGACAATGTAATTGTTTTTCACCTTCATTGAAATTATAGATGAGACTATTGGCAT
This sequence comes from Pinus albicaulis, assembly GCA_034641835.2. Taxonomy (NCBI): domain Eukaryota; kingdom Viridiplantae; phylum Streptophyta; class Pinopsida; order Pinales; family Pinaceae; genus Pinus; species Pinus albicaulis. The sequence goes on along the minus strand of JAXQQM020081225.1, from coordinate 129,413 downwards.
ATGTTAGACTTATGGAGATAATCTGCGCTAGAACACACAAGCCAATATTTATGCAAAAATAAATCTAAGCTAATTTATTTATCTAAATTAAAATCTCGAGACCTTAACCAAATTTGGAGCACATTAAAATATTTAAATCATAATGTTAAAGGAAATTAGAATTTCACGAATTAAATTGTTCCTGGTTTCGATCAAAATCACACCTTAAAGTTAGTTTCCAAATTTAAAATTGTGGAGATGAATAAAAAATCATTAATGCCACCTTTACCAGGCATATGAATAAGAATGTCCATCAACTGACTCATATCAGGCCACAACATAGAATATTGGACAATAAAGCAAGAATCCTTCTAAGATTATTAGAAGTGATGGTCGTCGATTGGAAATTGGATTACTATGCATTTTTCAATATTGTAAATGCAATTAGTCCACTAGAAACATTCTAGAACATAACTTAGTCTTGCAACTCTCCTACCCACTTTTTGCAATCATAGATAGATAGAGCAGAAAGCCTACAAGCAAGTGAAACTTAGAATTATCACCGCAACTACCAGAGATAGGAATTGTCACAACCCTAATATATTTTTCTTCACTGAAAAATTACATTTTCTATTAATATTTTTTGACATCTTCTATAACAATGTTCAAGATATCAAACCTTTGTGACACAAATGCACTTACCATTTTTGTTCTAAAGGCTCGCAACTTGTCTGTCGCTTTGGAAGTGTTTGCAAATAATTCCATTGTCTCAAAAATCTCACAACCTATTCTGTGTCGATGAGCTTGTTCATGGAATAAGTATATCATGTGAAATATATTGCACTCGGTTCCACCAAAGTTCCGAAAGCCAACAATGTTCTTAGTATAACCTCTTTGTTGTTTTCCAACTTTACTTTTGGAAGGTAAAGTGTGGCATTCTTTCCATCAAAATATATTGAGGTGAGATCATCATCGGTAGGATGAATTTGATCACTTTATCTTGGAGAAAATCCCCTCTGTGGTCATATCCCAAATTGGCTGGGACACCTTTTTCATTTGAGAGATCTACGGTTGAACAACAATCAATTGGAGGGAAAGATTTTGAGTTGAACCTTCTGATTGAATGTTTGTCCATAGATGGTTTTAGTGCAGGTTTGGATATTTGGTTCTTGCTCATTGTGTTTCTCGTAGAAACATATTTACAAAAGAGCTAGGAAATGAGCTTACTGAAATTTCTAGGCTTATGAAGCATATGAGGGGAGGAAGATACGATAATTCCATCATTTCGTAACTGGAGAAGCATCTAATTGGAGTGTTGGAAATGGTTACCAAGGATATTTCTTCTTCAAGTTTTGTTTCTTCTCATTGTTGATATTGTAAATGAAAGATCTGCTAAGAAAGTGGTCCAACAACTTGGATTTTTAGGGATTAAAATGTTTTAAGGGAAGAATACTTTCCTATAGATTGATTATATTATTTTTTTCACATCTTCCATAAAATGGTTCTCTTTCTTTCAATCCACAGAAGAAATATTCAATTAAAATTTGTGAACTTGTTAAATCATTCTTTGTTTTTGGATTAAATCCATATGAGGAATTTATTCATTCAATCTCATCTAGAGAAGGAATTTTGTATCAAAATAAGGGAGTGAAAGGACTGGGAAAATTATTTAAGAATCTAATGGCCTTTATATGTGATCTTACGATCTCCTATGAAGGGATAGTCATAAATGCTTGTGGAAAATTATTCATTCACTTTGAATATGTGAATAGAAACGCATTAGTAATATGTAAATCATCAAACAAGCTGAGGGAGTCTACGATTAGCTTGGATCATTCTTCTCTAGGATAAATGTAGGGACGGTAGCTACTAGAAAAATTTCAAACATTGAATTATAAATCACTTATTGATTATTTTCAAAAAATATTTCTCCTTAGGACATACTTAAGGAAATGTTAATGATTAGATATAATTATGCCTTACACCCAAATGATCGACGATAAATTATTCACATGAGAAGTTCTTGTGTTGATGAAACATATTTGGAGGAGAAAGAGACAAGAACTTTCTCTCCAAATTGGGACATCCTTTGAAATATTTTTCTCTCCGAATTGTTGTTGAGTAAGTGGATATGTGTGCTGCATTTTTCGTTTAAATTGTGTTACATATAATCATAAAATCTTACTCTCCAATTCAATCATCTAACCAGTCTAATTTAGAATTGATTTTTTTATGTGAAATTTGACCTTTACAAACTTGTGAATGAACTACTTCATATTTTTATGTCTCTATTTAATGACTGTCTTCACCTTTAACATTAAAGAAAACTACACCATAGAACCTTGGGTATTCTCTCCCCAATTCAATGTTCCTCAAAACTGTCGAAATCATGTATGATCCTGCATAGTATAAGTCAGCCACATATGATATGCTTAGCTCATCTCTCATGTAAGGTATGATCTTGATCTTGATAGATCATTCATCATTGAAAAAAGGAAAAAAATAGCGTTTCTTTCCATTATCGGGGTGCTTCCTAGGTCATAGCCATCATCAAGAAACTACACTCTAGAAAAAGAGTTCTTGCAACATATCCTAGCTCTTTTGTTTCCCTTAGTTACAAATCTCAATAATGGTGTCCTTGGATCCAAATTTTAGTGATGAAATTGGAGCTAAAGGTGACACATTTAATCCTCCAACACAACTGAGGTCACTGAGTGATTTTATCCCTGCCTATTATGAAACAAATACCCAGGATAGTACTACTAATGTCATTTTAGCCTTGCTTCTCCACTGTTCTATTTTAAAAAATAAAGCATTTCTTCCCAGGGGTTTTCATTGTAGTTTTGTTTTAAATTTTAAATTTCAAGTGTTCTGTTTTCCCATGTTTGGGTTAGTCAAATTGTTTAAGTTTTGTGTGAGCTTTCTTTGTTTTGAATAGAAAACAAAAAGCACAAATAAGGAAAAAAACTACTGGTGATTTCCAGAAGCAACCAAGGAACTAATCAGGTGTACTTCGAAATCCATTATGGGGTTCATCAATGCGATTGAAAACCCCCAAATAAATTTTAGGGTTCCACTACTTGCATTTAGGATATCAGGCTGATTTGAACATGAAACACAACATCTGATCAAAATTTTCGCTCTGAAACCTATGTCCTCTGCAACCATACACGTGTTCATACCTGACCCTGTCCACTGAGAATTCTTATCTGTGATTACAAGCATTAGAACCCCTCGAACCTCTTCTCAACCATTACACAACCATAAATACCCTGAAAAATAAATTCTGAGGGTTTTCCAAGAAATAATTTATGATTTGTTTGAAAATAACAAAAATCGTACATAAATATACAAGCACCATTCACAAAATTTTTACAGTAAACTTCAGTGAGACAAAATCAACAATAAAATTGGGAAATTGTGCAAAATGTAGGATAAATACCTCTCCAGAACTAGCAAAGGTTGTGGCTCTGTGCTCTAGCCCCAATCTGACCACAAAAATTTCTAGTCCAATATCGTCCAGTAGCTCCACGGGGCCTTCACCTTTGTTCTGGGAAATTATTTTTGGGTCGTATGCTCGGGTGTCCAACCGGTCAAAGTTCAAGGTAAGGGGTTGTTGGCTGGTCCTACAAAACAATAAGGGTAACTATCCTTTCTGGGTTTAACTAAAGTTTGTAGAGATTTTCTACAAGATCTTATAGCAGGATGGATGGAAGAAACAGTTTGGGAGCAACACTGAGACAAAGGGTTCTGAGCAAGCCTTTGCGACCAATTTGAAAGGAAAATGAAAAGGGCCAAGAAGAAAGGGCCTGCTGAATCAGATTAGGGGAAACCAAAACTAAGGGAGCTCACAATAAAATATATGAAAATGAAAAGAAATGAAGGGTTTTTGTTCCAGATCTAACTCTTAGGGTTAGTTAAAGTAGTACGACGAAGAAACTACGGCCCACAAGAATGAAAATATGTTAATGATTTCTTTTACTTTATATTGCACATTATATAACACGTTTAATTGTGTATATGGATGAACACTCACAATATCTTATTCTAAAGTAAAACTATGCATTTTGTTTAGTATATAAGAACAAATTTTAAGATGTTTTTTCTATTTTTTCATTATTATCTTATATATTTCAACTTTTTAAAATATTAGAAAAAAAAATATTTAAGTATTGCTAAGATGAGTACTCTCGATTTTTTCTGTATTTAATTTTAAGTAACCGAATTATTTTCGTATCTAATGGAACTCGAACTCGAATTCGAATTAAAAATTGGTAAATATGATGAAAAGTACTAAGCTCTGAAAACCCCGGGACAATGAAAATTCCCAACCTATGCACATACCAGCATGGATATCTGACAATGAAAGCTCTGTGTACATGAAAAATAATTTTATTAACTTTTATTTTTTAGTATGAGGGGTTTCTATCATGGTCATCATAAAAACGTTGGGTGCCCTCACACGACCCAACCCGACTCGACCCGCCCGAATGAATTTCGTTGGGCGCCCTCACACGACCCAACCTACCTAAACGAAGGCACAAGGGAACAAATGACAAATGGGTCACACGAACATGCAAAAAGCACACGAGCGGTCACAAATTCACATTTTTTATATGGCCGCCCTCACATGACATGACCTTGTTGGCAATATGTTTCTTGTGTTCTATAATATCAAATTGTTTGTCCTTGATGGAAAATCTCTGGCAAAGGACGAAGAAAATTTTTGTATGAAGAATCTCAGCAGTCTCTCAAAACTTTTTCTCAGCAGATTGGTTGTTTTTAATATGTCACAATGTATACACGGGTTTGTAAAGGCCAAGTCACGTATGCACACAGAGAAGTGCATCCCAAGTCACGTATGCCTGTTTGTGCTCCAAAATTATAATACCAGGGGGCGTAACCATGGCATTAGCCCACAGTATTGAGAATTGTATTATCTATTTGATTCCTTCCAGGATTACCATCAGCAGTTGAGTGGTTTTCACTCATGGTATTGGTAAAAGCTAAATCTATATAAGGAGAAGAAGATCATAGTGCAAGGTGTGCTTTTGCAAGGGTTGTTGATGAATAAATTTCTCTAAGGAATATCTGCATGGGTGAACTCTGTTTTTAATTAATAGATCTGAATCTATGATGAACCTATGGATATAATGATGGTTCAAGCTCTCTAGATTTGAAGATGATGAAGCTCTAGTATGATCTACTAAAGAAATGATGAAGAACTGGTGCAAGTCTATTGAAGAAAATGAAGAAATCTAGGTAAGTCTTATAGATCTAGTCTCTTTTGCAAAATTTATTGTTACAGATCTATACGCTATTTGGTCTCAGTAAAAGCATGTATATACGCGGGTTCAATTCATGAAAAGAGCATATGGCAGTTAGGGTTTTCTGAAGAATGTATACATAGAAGTATATGCGGGTTGGTGTGCAGGAAAGCGCGTATGTACACAGATTCAGTGAAGCAAAGTAGCATATGCTATCTTAATTAATGATTGTTCAGGGTTGAGTCTGTATCTGCATATCTATTCTGAAGTCTAGGTTATTTCTAAAGTTCTGGTTACAATTATTTCACTGTTCTAATTGAAGTATTGGGAAAAGATTATGATTGTTGATAAAGGGTTGTGTTGATGTTGTTTGATCCAGTATGAAAACTAATGAAACGTGATCTGTAGTAGGTCTGAGGGTTGACGCCTTCAATATGGAAGTAGAAGCCTCCTGCCAGTAGAAGCTGGTGTTATGTTCAAGGGGTTGAAGCTCCCTTCCAGGAATGGCTGGTAAACGAGAAGAAAGGGGGTTGGAGCTCCCTTCCAGTAGCAGCTGAAAAATGAGTGAAAGTTGCAACCTTCTGCAGGTAGAAGCCTGCATACTGATATGATTCTGCATCATGAAAATGTTGTAAATAGTTTTCCATATAATAAATATTGAAGACATAGACGACAACAACGGTGGTTTTCCCCTGAATTGGGTTTCCACCTTAAATATTGGTGTTCATGTGTGTTCCACTTATGTGATGTTTTATACTACTCTTAATGCACATATTTATTGATTATCTAACTTGATGCATAAAAGGTAAATCTGATTTAAAGACTATTTCTGAGAATTTTTCTAAAATAGAAATTTATACCAATATACACTAGTTTCTTTCAACATATCCGCGTGTATACGTGAGTTCAGTTCATAAAATCTGTGTACGGAACTCTGCAAAAGAAAAATTTAAATTTATAGATATGAGCTCTAAATACTGATTCACCCCCCTCTTAGTATTTTTCCCAACAATTGGTATCAGAGCAGGTCCTTCTGAAGAAGCTTAGCCGCTAGAAGGAAGATCAGCCAAGATGAGAAATCAAGATGGGACAACATCTATCAGGCCTCCAATATTCAACGGAAACAATTTAATATTCTGGAAAACACACACAAGATCCTATCTTCAGTCTCTTGGAGCAGATGTATGGGCTATTGCTGAGGGAGGTTGTCAATATCCAGCCTCAGTTCCAATAGATGCAATGGCAAGAAAGAACTATGAAAGAAATTCAAAGGTGGTCAATGCACTATTGGGGAGTCTAATGGAATCAGAATCTGTCAAGGTCATGCAGTTGAATACAACAAAGGAAATATGGGACAAAATCATTCTAAGCTACAAAGGTAAAAAGCGCTAAAATCCAAACTCTCAGAATTCAATATGAAAATCTAAGGATGCAGAATGAGGAGAGCATTGCCAGTTTCTTTTTACGTCTAGATGATATTGTAAATTTTATGAGAAATTTGGATGAAACCATAACCAACACTACTTTGGTTGAATTTTTTTTTAAGATCTCTAACTTCAAAATTTGAGTCAAAAGTGTCTACTATTGAAGAGAAGCAGGATCTTCAAATTCTTACTATTTTTCAACTTCATGGCATTCTAAGTGCATGTGAAATGAGAAAAGGAGGATCATATGAAGTCAAAGAAGCCATCCTTAGAGCTTCCACAAAAGGAAAAGAAGTAAAAGAAACAAAAGGATCAGGCTATGTCTCAGAAGAAGATGAGGTAAATTTTGTAAAGAAGCTCCAACTTGGCACTGGAAGGTTCAGAGGTAAGCTTCCTTTCAAATTTTTTGCTTGCGGAAGAGTTGGTAATTATGCTGCTAAGTGTCCTCATAAAGAAACACATGAAAAGGAAAGGAAGTAGCAAGAATAAATAAGAATCGGTTTAGCACTAGAAAAAGTTACTATACTCATGAAGACAGTGATGGGTTATCAGACAGTGAGGAAGAATCTAATCAAGATCTTAGACTTCTCATGGCATTTGAAAAAGAGCCTAGAGAAGAAAAGGATACTTTTATGGATGCTCTAGAAGACAATTATTTTCTTGAAGAAATCAATCAGCTCAAAATATGTATGGAAGAAAATAAAATATCCATAGAAACTATAAAAAATCAGCTTGAAGAAAAGGAGAAACACAATGATAAATTAGAATGTGAAATAGTAAGTCTAAGAAAGGAAATTGAGAAAGTAAATACTTTGAATCTTAGATTTTCTAAAGGATCTGAAAGCTTATATGAAACTATCAAGGTACAACGTTCTCCTCTTATAAAGATAGGTCTTGGATATGTTAGAGAATCTTCTCAGTCTTCAGCACCAAACTATTTAAGAGTAGCTACAACCAGCCTACAACATTCTGCCACTCATCAAGGAAACAAATAAAATTTACAGGTAAAGCATGACCACCTCAATACAAAGAAAACCAATAGGAATACCTTTCAGAGAAATACCAACCAACAGGTAAACAAAAATAGAAGGTTCCATGATCGCATAAATTTCTTCTTCAATGAACACTGTTTCTCATGTCATAATTTTGGTCATAAAGCTGTTCAATGTGTTGCATACAAAACCATCATGAATAGAGAAGCAAGAAAGAAAATAATTGATATGGGAATAAAGAATAATACATATAACAACTTTTCTCCTCTTCAAAATGAAATTGAATGTGCTTATTGCAATAACTTTGGTCATGAAGAATCTGAATGTAGGAGCAAACTTCAGCCAAAAGAGCATATACCTTCAACTTCCAAAGTATGGAGAAAGAAGGAATTACAGGTTGAGAACTATGGCATAGCTTTATTTGTAGAAGGAGGAGAAAATAAATGGTACACTGATAGTGGATGCTCAAAATACATGACAGGTGACAAAAATAAACTTCTTGCATACAATGCTCTAGAAAGAGAAAAGAATGTTACTTTTGGAAATGATACTCCTGCTGCCATTAGGAGAAAAGGTTATTTTTTTCTAAAAGAAAAGGTGAAAGATAACAATGTTATGTATGTGGATGGATTAAAGCATAACCAGTTAAGTGTAAGTGAAATGTGTGATCAAGGAACTGAAGTTGTCTTTAGCTCAAAATAATGTGTGGTACGTGATCTTGATACAGGAAAAACAATCATAAAAGGAAATAGAACACCAAGCAATTTGTATGTATTGAAAATATGTAAAGAACAATGTTACTTGGGTAAATCTTTAGAAAATTGGTTATGGCATAGAATATTGGGGCATTTGAGATTTTCTCAAATCAAAAAATCTAGCAGACTCAAAGTTGTTCATGATCTTCCCAATATTACTCTGCCTTAGAGTACCATATGAAAATCTTGCCAATTTGGTAAGAAAACCAGAGTGCAATTTAATGCCAAAGAAGGATCAGCAAGTAAGCCTCTTCAACTCATTCATACTGATATATGTGGACCTATGAGAAAAAGGTCACCTCAAGGAGAACAATACTATATTATGTTTATTGATGATTTCTCTAGAATGTGTTCGATTGGGTTGCTAAAACACAAAGATGAAGCATTCGAAAAATTTTAGATCTTCAAATCTCAAGTTGAAAATGAATTAGATCTAAAAATAAAGTGTCTTAGATCTGATGGAGGAGGTGAATATATATCAGATGAATTCTTTAATTTTTGTTAACAACATGGCATAAAAAGATAGTTTTCTATAGCTGGTACTCCACAAAAATGGCGTAGCAGAAAGAATGAATAGAATAATTCAACAGATGGCTCGGGCTATGCTTGATGAATCAGGAACACCTGACACATTTTGGGGAGAAGCAGCACATAATGCGGTAAATATTCTTAACAAAGCACATGTTCATGTAAACAATGATAAAACTCCATATGAGCTCTGGTATGGTAATCTTCCCACTGTATAGCATTTTAAATTTTTTGAAAGAAAATGTTTTATCAAGAACAATGATGAAAAACTTGGCAAGTTTGAACCTAGAGTAGATGAAGGAATATTTCTTGGTTACTCTTCTAGAATTAAAGCATATAAATTCTACAATAAAAGACTTCGAAATATTGTTGAATGCATTGACATTCTAATTGATGAAACTCTCTCAGCTCCAAAAGGGGAAATACAAACAAAAAATGAAGATGCTGATGATGTATATCTTCCTGCATCTAATAGAGATAATATAGAAGGTGAACCCAATGAAGCACCAGTAGAAGATCTATCTGAAAAGGCTCCATCTAGGTATGTTCAAAAGAATCATCCAGAATCCCAAATTTTGGGAGAAAAGGAATCAGGTGTTCAAAGAAGAAGAACTCTTGTAGGGTCTACTAGCTATCTAGCATTTTTATCCACCATTGAACCACAGAATGTCAATCAAGCTAGCAAGGATGAATTTTGAATTCAAGCCATGAATTAAGAACTTGATCAAATTGAAAAGAATCATACTTGGGAACTAGTTCCAATACCTCATGATAAAAATGTTATTGGAACAAAATGGATATTCAAGAACAAGTTAAATGAAAATGGAGATGTTATTAGAAACAAGGCTAGACTTGCTTGTAAAGGGTATGCTCAACAAGAAGGTATAGACTTTGAAGAAACATTTTCTCATGTAGCTAGACTTGAAGCCATCATAATGTTTCTTGTTTTTTCAAGCTTTCAACAAATCAAAGTTTATCAAATGGATGTTAAATATGCTTTTCTCAATGGTGATCTAGAAGAAGAAGTTTATATAGAACAACTAGAAGGATTCATTTTTGGCAATGATGAAAAACTTGCTTGTAAACTTAAAAAGGCTTTATATGGTCTCAAACAAGCTCCAAGGGAATGGTATTTTTGTCTTGACAAATATCTTCATCAACAAGGATTTTCAAAGGGATTTGCTGATAGCAACTTATACACAAAAACTAAAAATGATAAACTATTGATTGTAGTTGTATTTGTTGATGATATCATTTTTGGAAGTAATGAAGAGTCCATGAGTCATAAATTTGCTTTTGTTATGTAGCAAGAATTTGAAATGTATTTACTTGGGGAACTAACATTATTTCTTGGCTTACAAGTGCAAAAAGCAACAGATGGTATATTTTTATCACAATAAAAATATCTTAAGAAAATTCTGAAGAAGTATGGGATGGAAGATTGCAAACCTGTAAGTACACCAATGATAACCGGGTGTAACCTCAGTGCTCATGATGATTCTTACACGGTGAATCAACCAGAATACAGATCCGTGATTGGAATTCTTCTTTATCTCATCGAGACAAGACTAAACATTATGCATGCAGTTGGGATTGTTGGACGATTCCAAGCTAATCCGAAAGAGTCTCACCTTCAGGCTGTAAAAAGAATATTAAAATATATACAAGGAAATCAAGACTTTGGACTATGGTATCCAAATAATGCTGATATCACTCTTCATGCTTACACAGATGTAGATTCAGCTGGAAATGCTGATGATCAGAAGAGCACTAGTGGTGGTGCATTCTATATGGGGCCCCGATTAGTATCTTGGATCAACAAGAAGAAAAGCTCTATTGCCTTATCTACAGCTGAGGCAGAATATGTGGCTGCCACATCATGTTGCACACAACTTCTTTGGATGATGTAGACTTTACAAGACATTCAAATCAAATATTCACCTCCCTTATCCATTATGTGTGATAATACAAGTGCCATCAGTATCTCAAAGAACCCATTATGCATTCCAAGACCAAGAACATTCATATCAAGTATCACTTCTTACGTGAACAAATGCTTGAACAAAAGGCGAAATTAGAGTACGTTCCCTCCAAAGAACAAGTTAAGCATTCGAATATCTCAGACAAAAGCTGGGAGTTGTCTCTAGCACTCAGAAGATTAGATCTGCTTAAATTCAGAAGATTAAATTGGATACACAGATTTCATAAAGGATAGTCGCATATATACGCAAGTTTATATACATAAAACCGCGTATGGGTTTTTGCTGGCACAATTTTCTAGGTTAGCATTTTCAAAATATTTTCGGTGTTTATGGGTATCTCTCGTGATGTTCCAGTTCTCACATTTCTGTTTCATTCTCTAATATTTTTTTAAAGGTGCCTTGATGATTTGCTGTTGAAAGTGTTCAGGGTGCACAAGCTAAGGGGGAGCACTTGTCCTGTGGGAACAGATGCATTGTTGGAATTCTAAGAATTTGTTGTGGTATGATCTCATGATTGAGATTAATGGGTCTTCTCATTTGATGAAAAGAACATGTTGAGATCTATGATATAAATTGTTATATTTAGTCATGTAAGGACTTGTTCCAATTTGTAAACCCACTTGGTTGGGTAGTTCATTCAAAATTTGTACACCAACTTGGTTGGGTAGTTGAGTCAAATATGTAAATCCACTTAGTTGGATCATTGATGCAAGTATGAGTAATGGGTGATAGGAAAGGTCATACTCGGTTGAAAAATCATGTACTTCATTGAAAAATATGTTTGAATATTCAAGCATGAACTCAGGGGGGGCATGGTAATTTCTATACAAGAGATGTTGATCTCCCCTTTGCCTTTGATGTCAAAGGGGAGGAATTTTGAGGATAGTTGAGTACAGATGCCTCACGTTTTAATGATTATGGTTGCCATCAAGTCCAAAGGGGGAGATTTTTGGCAATATGTTTCTTGTGTTCTATAATATCAAATTGTTTGTCCTTGATGGCAACTCTCTGGCAAAATATGAAGAAAAATTCTGTATGAATAATCTCAGTAGTCTCTCAGAACTTTTGCTCGGCAGATTGGTTATTTTTAATATGTCATAATGTATACGTGGGTTTGTAAAGGCCAAGTCGCGTATGCATGCGGAGAAGTACGTCCCAAGTCATGTATGCCTGTTTGTGCTCCAAAATTATAATACCATGGGGCTTTGCCATGGTATTAGCCCACCGTATTGAGTTTTGTATTATCTATTTGATTCTGTCCAAGATTACCATCAGCAATTGAGTGGTTTTGACTCATGGTATTGGTAAAAGCTAAATCTATATAAGGATAAGAATATCATAGTGCAAGGTGGGCAACTTGCAAGGGTTGTTGATGAATAAATTTCTCTAAGAAATATCTGCATGGAGGAACTCTATTTTTAATTAAGAGATCTAAATCTATGATGCACCTATGGATATAATGATGGTTCAAGCTCTCTAGATCTGAAGATGATGAATCTCTAGTATGATCTACTGAAGAAATGATCAAGAACTGGTGTAAGTCTGCTGAAGTAAATGAAGAGATCTGGGTAAGTCTTATAGATCTAGTCTGTTCTACAAAATTCACTTTTATGAATCTATACACAAGTTGGTCTCAGTAAAAGCGTGTATATATGCGGGTTTGCTTCATGAAAAGAGTGTATGGTAGTTAGAGTTTTCTAAATAATGTATACACCAAAGTATACACTGGTTGGTGTGCAAGAAAGCATGTATGTACGCGGATTCAGTGAAGAAAAGTAGCATATGATATCTTAATTAATGACTGTTTAGGGTTGAGTCTATATCTGCATATCTATTCTGAAGTCTAGGTTATTTCTGAAGTTCTGGTTACAGTGTTTTCATTGTTCTAATTGAAGTATTGGGAAAAGATTATGATTGTTGATAAAGGGTTATTTTGATGTTGTTTGATCCAGTATGAAAATTGATCAAACGTGTTCTGCAGTAGGTCTGAGGGTTGAAGCCTTCAGTATGGAAGTAGAAGCTTCTTGCCAGTAGAAGCTAGTGTTATGTTCAGGGGGATGAAGCTCCCTTCCAGGAGTGGCTAGTAAACGAGAAGAAAGGGGGTTTGAACTCCCCTTCAGTAGCAATTGGAAAACGAGTGAAGGTTGCCACCTTATACAGGTAGAAGCTTGCGTACTGATATGATTCTGCATCAGTACAATGTTGTAAACAGTTTTCCATATCATAAATATTGAAGACAGAGACGACAGCAGTGGTAGTTTTCTCTCAAATTGGGTTTCCACCTTAAATATTGGTTTTCATGTGTGTTCCACTTGTGTGATGTTTTATACTGCTCTTACTGCACATATTTATTAATTATCTAACTTGATGCATAACTGGTAAATATGATTTAAATATTGTTTCTTAGAAGTTCTCTAAAATAGAAATTTATATCAGTATACGCTAGTTTCTTTCAACATATCTACGTGTATACGAGAGTTCGGTTCATAAAATCTGCATATGGATTTTTGAAAAAGAAAAAGTTAAATTTATAGATATGAGCTCAAATACTGATTCACCCCCCCCTCTCACTATTTTTCTTAACAGACCCGACCCGACCCGACCCAAACGTGTTTCCTTGGACACCCTCACATGGCACAACCCGAACCCCCCCCCCCCCCCCCGAACGAAGGCACAATGGAGCAAACAAAAAATGGGTCGCATGAACATGGACAAGGAACACGGGTGGTCAAAAATTAACATTTTTATATGAAATCCCTCACATGATCCGACCTGACCAGACCCGACCTACCCGAATGCATTTTGTTGGGCGCCCTCACATGACCCGAACCGACCCGCCCGAACTCATTTCCATGGGCACCCTCACACAACATGACCTGACCTGACCCACCCTAATGTGTTTCCATGGGCACCTTCACATGACATGACCCAACTTAACACTCCTAAACGCATTTTCTTGGGCGCCCTCACATGACCCAGCTTGACCTCGATGCATTTCCTTGGGTTCCCTCACATGGCCTGACCCAACGTAACCAAGCCGAACTCATTTCCTTGGGTGCTCTAAAATGACATGACCTGACCCGAACCGACTCTGTTTCCTTAGGCATCCTCACACAACTTGACCCATCGGAACAAAGGCACAAGGGAGGAAACGACAAACACGTCACACGAACATGCACAAGGCACATGGGCGATCACAACTTAGCATTTTTTTTATACGGCCTCCCTCACATGACTCAACCCAACCCAACCCGAATGTGTTTCCTTGGGTGCCCTCACACGACATGACCCAACTCGCCCGAATGAAGGCACAATGCAGAAAATGGAAAATGGGTCACACGAACATGCACAAGGCACACAGGTGGTAAAAAATTAGTAGTTTTGATACGGTCTCCCTCACACGACTTGACCTGCCTGAATGCATTTTATTGGTCACCCTAAGATGATGCGACCTGCTCGAATGTGTTTCGTTGGGTGCCCCCACACGACCCGACCTAATCTGACCCGCCCAAACACGTTTGCATGGGTGCCCTCACATGACATGACCCGACCTGACTTGACCTTCCTGAATGCGTTTCCTTGGGCGCACTCACATGACACAACCCGACTCGACCAGCCCGAACGCATTTCCTTGGGCGATCGCATAAGGCAAACCTGACCCGACCTAACTTGACCCGCCCGAACGTGTTTTCTTGTGTGCCCTCACATGACCCGACATGACCTGACCTGGACGCATTCGTTGGGTGCCCTCACATGACCCAAACTGACCCAACCCACATGAATGCGTTTCCTTAGGCACCATCACATGACACGACCTGACCCGAACCGACCCAAACACGTTTCTTTGGGCACCATCACATGACCCGACTCACCCAAACGTCAAAGGAACAAGGGAGAAAATGGAAAACATGTTGTACGAATTTGCACAAGGCACAGGGGCGGTCACAACTTACCATGTTTTATACAACCTCCCTCACATGACATGACATGACCCAACTCGAATGTGTTTCCTTTGGCGCTATCACATGGAATGATTCAACCCACCCGAACGAAGGCACAAGGGAGAAAACAACAAATGGGTGGCACAGACGTGGACAAGAAACATGGCCGCTCACAACTTAGCATTTTTTATACGACTAGCCTCACACTATCCAGTCGAACCTGACACACTCGAATGCATTTCCTTGGGCGCCTTCACACAACACGACCCAACCCAACCTGCCTGGACGAGCTTCTATGGGTGACTTCACATGGCACGACCTGACTCGACCCACCAGAATGCATTTCCTTGGGGCTCTCACATGACATGACCTGACCTGACCCCAACGTATCTCCTTGGGTGCCCTTAGATGACTCGACCTGCCTCAACTCATTTCCTTGGGCACTCTCAAACGGAATGACCCGATTGTGTTTCCTTGGGCGCCCTCACACGACCCAACCCACATGAATGAAGGAACAAGGAAGCAAATGACAAACGGGTCACACAAATGTACATGAGGCAAACGAGTAGTTACAACTTAACATTTTTGATACAACCTCCCTCACACGACCCGACCCAACCTGACCCAAATATGTTTCCTTGGGCGCTCTCACACGGCACGACCCGACCCGCCCGAATGAAGTCACAATGGAACAAATGGAAAACGAGCCGAACGAAAGTGCACAAGGCACACGAGTGGTCATAAATTAGCATTTTTTATACGTTCACCCTCATACAACCCAACCCGACCTGCACGAATGTGTTTCGTTAGGCGCCCTCACATGACCCAACCTGACTCGACTACCCGAATGTGTTTTCCTGGGTGCCCTCACACGACACGACTTGACCTGCACGAACGCGTTTCCATGGGTGCCCTCACACGACACGACCCAACCTAACCCAACTTGCCCGAACGTGTTTCCTTGGGCGGCCTCACATGACATGACACGACCGGACCCGCTCGAACGTGTTTCCTTGGGTGACGTCAAATGACTAGACATGACCCAACTCAGACGCATTCCTTGGGCACCCTCACATGAATCGACCTGACTGGACCCACCTGAATGCATTTCATTGGGTGCCCTCACATGACACGACCCGACTTGACCTGAGCTGACCCACCAAAATGTGTTTCTCTGGGCACCCTCGCACGACCTAACCTGACCCACCCCAACTCGCCCAAAGACGTTTCCTTGAATGCCCTCACACAACACGACCCGACCTGACCTGCTCGAACACATTTCCTTAGGTGCCATCACATGACCCGACCTGACCCACACAAACATGTTTCCTTGGGCTCCCTCACACGGCTTGACCCAGACTAACCTAGACTGCTCGAACGCATTTCCTTGGGTGCCATCATACGGCCTGACCTAACCCAACTCGCCTAAACGTGTTTCCTTGCGCCCCCTCACATGGCATGACCCCACCCGACTCAACCTATCCCACCCAAACACATTTCCTTGGGCGGCCTCACATGACCCGACCTAACCCCACTTGCCCGAATGCATTTCCTCAGGCGCCCTCACACTGCATGACCCGACCCAACCTGTTGGCACGAAGGCATGAGGGAGGAAATGGAAAGTGGGTCGAACAAATATGCACAAGGCACATGGGCGATCGCATGAATGTGCACAAGGTACATGGGCAGTCACAACATAGCCACCCTCAGACGACCCGACCTGCCTGAATGCATGCGCAGGAGAAATGGCAAATGGATTTCACAAATTCATGCACAAGGCACATGGCCGTCACAACATAACATTTTTTACCCAAACTCTTCCCTAATTGGAGCTCCACCTCTCCATGAAGGCCACAAAACGAATTCCACCTCCACCAAAATCCATGATATGTTTATCTCTTTGAAAGAGGTCATTTCCACCAAGAAAACAAATTTACCAATCTATCTTCGAAGCTTTCTCGTGGATTCACAAGACTGGGAATAGACAAAGTAAACTGTGGAGTTTAGCTTGAAACCAATTTCTTTCGTGGTAATTCCAGGTATGGACCAAATCCCACATGTTAGTGATTTAGAGAGAGGAAACCACAACCATGAACCCAATATGATCCCAAAATCTTCCCAACATTTCCATTATTAATAAAGTGGAAGCATAACCATTAATTGTATAAAATGTTTAAAAGAGGAGAGTACTTAAGAATAGGGTACCAATGTTCTTTAACCCAGGACGCCATCTAAGAGCCATCCATTCGCAAATAAAACCACTTACCCACCAAATTTCGTTGTTTTAATCCTACCACCCGAACCACTTAGTGGTTTATGAGGTTAAATGGGTTAGGGGTTGGGAATTATGGTTTAAGGGGTTAGGGGTTAAGGAGTTATAGGTTTAGGGTTTAGGGGGTTAAATGGGTTAAGGGGTTTAGAGGTTTCCCTGTCATATCCATATTTGTTTAATTTCATGATTAATTAGGCATTTTTAATGTCTCACTACTCGGTTAATTAATATTAAGTAATGATACAATAAAGGATCAACTAAAGATCTATTTATAATATTGGGTTTGTGAGTCATCTTTGAGTCTAGAAACCCAACTCCTACATCGTCAAGGCATGCGAGGAGTCTGTCCATATCAAGTTTTAGTGCATATAGTAACAATTTGAAAAAAAACCAATGTTGGCCCCATTCACAGATCACTCTTGGCTTATAAAGATAATGGTGCAGGATAATATCATGTCATAAGTGACCTAATGTTTTCTAAAAATTTCGGCGCTGCAATGATCTGAGAACAATGATGACTTTTACGATGATGCAAACTAAGATGAATCAACTTCTCTTGGTTTCAAGAATAATTTATTCTCTACTGAACAGGGCCAACCACGTGAAGGTGGAAGCTCATATGGACCCTCCCATCCCCCTCACATCACTCTCATTTTCCCAATACCCAATCTATGAAATAGAATACGAACAAACCAAATATTAATTAAGGTCGTAAACAATTTTTTCTTGTATTTGTATAAAAACATAATTTTAGATTAGTATGTACACTAGTATGGCCATTATTTGTTGGTTTGACATAATAAAAAACATGTAATAAACCCACATAAGTAAATTATTTAAAGACAATAATTCATACATATTAAAATATAAAGTTATAACATATCAACTCATACTCGAACACAACATATGTATCATTCTTCTTCTATATCTTCTTGATCTTCATCCAAATGATCAACATCTGATTCAGAAATGATGTTGAAACAATTGACCATGTCATCATCATCATCAATTATGTCATTTTCAAGAATATCCTCATCGACATCATCATCAATAACTATTGTGTTGTCTCCTACTCCTGGTTCATCTTCTCTATCTTCTTCATCTGTTAATGCATCTTCCTGCTCATATGCCACTGCATCATCTTCTTCTTTATCAATATCATCTTCTTCCTCTATGATATACTCTATTGGCCTTCCTCTTGGATCATATCTAATAGAAAATGATCATTCGTTCTCACTTGGAACCTCTAAGTAAAATAATTTTTCACATTGGCTTGGAAAAACATAGTGATCTTTTCCTTCTTCGAATTGTGATGTTTTAACCATTGGAAATCCACTGTCATATTGAATAATAGTTTTGTCTCATCATGTACATTCATTTGTATCCTATACCATTTGATGTCGAACAAAACTAATTTGAAGGAATTAAAGTCACACTCAACTATATCATCTAAATACCCATAATATCTATTTTCAGATTCTCGAGGATGTCTGTCAGTCCTAGAGGAAACATTAGTGACCTGAAATACTGTAGTTATCCCACTATCAGGAGTTTTCCTATTATCATCCAACTGTTTGATGTGAAATTTACGACTATTGAACCACATAGCCTTGTGGTGTTTCAACTGCAATATGCCAAACATGAAAAATATGCATTCTCAATTAATAATTAATCATATAATTTAGATAGCTTGAAAATTATCTGAAAAATCAAACCTGTTGTCACATTATAAATATAATATAAAATAAGTGAATTAATTTCTTACCTTTCTATCTTTCAAAGCATATGCTAAATCAATTTCCCTATCTGTAAAATTTCCATCTCCACTACGATAAGCTTATCTAACCAATTCAGACATTAGTTGCCATGATAACCTACTTTCGTAGCATTCTTTACATTTTTCAATCCATTCACTCATCCACTTGAGATTGTTTGCAATGTATAAAAGTAGTGCCTCATAATCTTGAGCACCTGAATAAAAAAACAGTAATTCACCAATATTAAATATAACTTATAACCATGGTAAATTATATTAATTAATAAATGATGAAAGAATAAGACTTAAATGAATATGATCATATACATGATGTAAAAAAATGAAACATGTATTATATATAATAAATATTTTACCTCTCACTTTCTTCATTCTACCTTTTCCCAAGAGGCGCTCCCCTTCAAATTTTTTGATGGAGTTCACAACCCAAATGCAACATCCATAGCTAGTGCAACTAATATAGGACGATACTGACTAATATACACCATGGATTCATATACCACATATCCCTCCACCATATAACCCTCGGGACGTGCTCTTTGTCTAACCAAAGACTTCAAGGATTTCAAGTGCCTCTCCACCATCCACATTGACCTTGTGTGTACTGGTCCACACATTTCAATCTCCTTAAATTGGTGTATCACGTAGTGTCCTTGTGCATTGAAAAATGTTGGAGGTAGATACTTTTTCATTTCACAAATTAGCCAAGGAATTTCTCTCTTCCAATACTTTATTTCATCTTGATGGATTTCTTTCAATGAAAGCCATCTGCAAATCATTACGCAAGGTTATTTCAATGAAACATAATATATATTACATTACAAGTAAATTAACACATCATGTCATTAAGTAAAACAAACAAAATGTAGCGAGATTTTGCGTATAAATCAAAACTACTTACCTCATGTATTTACCAAGACCATATATAACTTGTTTGACATTGTTTTCAAAGTCGTTTGGGAGAGATACAGAACATACTATAACAATAAAAAAATAATCATTATGGGTTTCCAAATTTAAAAAAAATATATATATATATATATATATATATATATATTCAAGGAATAATATACAAAAATGTATACCAAAACAATTACCTTAACCGTACGTATGCCAATCATGTGTTTTCTGCCCCAATAAAGTCACCTCTTCATTAAGTGATATTACTTGTGTTTGAAGAAAAACTTTTGTAAATTTAATGTTAAGATTTGGGTACCAAGGGACAAGTGGTTCTCCATGGCTTTGATATTTTTCCTAGGAACAGCAATAAGTCCACTTATCAGACTTCTTCTCCTAAAAGTGACTTTATAAGTGGTAAAGTCACTAATATAAAAGGACTTTACAAGTGATAAAGTATGTTCTGCATTCAAAAGTGACTTTATTAAAGTCGATGAAGAATTAGAAAGTGAAAAAGTGACAATGGAAATAAAAGGCTAAGTGGGTCTTCTATTTGGTACAGTGATTAAATTGAAAAAGTGAAAATAATGTGCATTTATTTTCAGCCCTTGATCTAAATATTTCTCATCCACTGGATTTAGGGGTCACCCAAAAGTCATTTAGTTAGTGGTAAAAGATGAGAAGAAGAAGAAATGTCAATTCATTCTTTCATGAGCATTTGAAAGAGAGCAAGAGAGTGCATAGGAGAATTTTCCGAGTAGGGAGGAGGTGAAGGAGAGCATAAAATATTTTATACATATCCCAACGAGGGAATTTACGTATCTCCATACAAAAGCTATTTGGCCCGAATTCCAAGAAGGGATGACACATTTCAAGGGAAAAGGTTTGCAGTCAAGACACGAAAATTGAGGTAGATCCGGGGCATAATTTTCGAGGAGAAATATTGTCGTACTTTTTCGTACACACCGTACGCTAACTGGCACATTTCATGAGGCGTCCATACAACATTTATTACTTTATTTTATGTCTAAACACATTTTTTTTGTGGCACGATTTCTCGAGGTGGAGTTTATGCATGGGAACGAAATAACTCGATATTTTGTAAATGCCGGAATATTTCCTATGTATTTCATTTGCTCCGTAAAATATTTTCATAAATAAAGAAGAGCTCTCAAAGTGGTTTTTCCCTAAGAGTCGTTAGGTTTTTCTAGGGTCACATTGACCAAAAATCACCATGTCATTTTCTATGTATGGTTGTTATAATTTTGCTATGCATTTTCCAAAATAGTGAAATCTCCAAATTTGTATTTTCAGAAATAAATGTCATTTCCAGATTTTAATGTTTTTATCATGTTTGATTTAACATTAAATGAATGGAGTGATAAGTGGAAAACTGAGCAATCAAAGTGGGGACCGAAATTTTACATTTAATTCTTCTAACGACCCTTTTTACATCATTGCTTTGTTGCTTTGTTAATAACCATGGAATATTATAATTTCGACCTCCATCGTTAAATTTTGATTGTTCGATCACACACTTTTCTATCACATGATTCAATTTATCAATGTCACAAAAAAATTCAATTTTATATCTATCATGCACACCATCTATTATTCTCCATAACGTCAGTTTCATTCTTCGATATGCATTGTATCAAACAAATGAGCTATTTTTAAAGTCCTCATAGTATGACAAACTTGTGAATTGGAGAAGGATAATAATTCATTCCGTGGAAGTAGAATATTAGTACCTTCACTACGATGACCTTGATATTAAAGAATAAAATAAATCAGAACAATAATTATAAAATACAATAAAATAAATTCAATAATTAAAGAAAAAATGCAAAACATTACATAATATATATATATATATATATATATATATATATAGAGAGAGAGAGAGAGAGAGAGAGAGAGAGAGAGAGAGAGATTACGTATTAATTTTGTTATATTCCAACTTCCACAACCAAGGTGTCATTCTTCGTGGTTTTAATCCAGTTTCTTCTTTATCATTGAAAACATGTTTTCAGTAGTACGATACTTATGATTCCTAGAGAGGAAGTGCCTATACTAATCAAACATCATCTTTTCTAAATATGGTTGCATGTCGATATTTCATCTTAGGGCCACAAAATGGACATGAAAATCTACCCTTTGTTTGAAGACCCGCAATAGATGGATCAATGAAAATTATACAATGAAATCATTTTTAAAACATGCAATATGGTATATACCTAATAATTATATACTATATTAAAGTGCAACGAAATATTACATACCAAAAACATGTGTTAGTCCCTGGGCATCATGAATTGTCCATCCAAGAATCTCCAATGGCTTTGAAATCTCCTCTACTTTATTGGTTTAGTGATGTCATACATAGTGATGCTAATGCCATAACTTTATTAGTCAATAACATAAGTGCGTATTTGATATATACATTCATATATTTGACCTGGTACTTACTCTTAATTGTTAAAAATTATGGTACATAATTACTACCATGGTATGTATATATAAGTAAGTAAATAAATAAAAAAAAAGATATTATGAAAACAACGAGACAAATGAAAGTGTTAAATTCGAAAAATAATGTATCAAATACCCGGAATAATCATACCAACATTATGTGTTCTCCTTTATTGACATCCAAAGGACGAATGTTATTGTTGATAATGAAAATAGGCCACACTAAGTAAGTAGACCTAATCTCTCCTCAATCGATTAACACCATCACAATGAAAGTCTAACATTGCCAAGGTTCACTTTTAAAATCGCCATATTTTCTCTCGATTTCCTAAATCTCTAACCATCTCGCAAGCATTCTAAGAACACCATATCCACTTCTATTCTTTGAATGGTAATCCATAAACTATGTTATGCTCTTACACCCAAACATTCGTTGCAAATGTGGAATTATGGTAATATGACGAAACCCTTTGAGGAACCTTTTTTTAGTTGATCGCCGATATCTATTGGTGCCACATGTCGACATTCTTTTTTTCAACCATGTTATCAATAATATATAGCCATCATCTTTAGGACATGCATCTATAGTGTTAAATTCCATTCCAAATGCTTTCATAATAACACGTACATATCGATATGTGTGAGGTAAAGTATTTGGCGATGGTAACAAAAAATCAATCTAACACCTATAACATAAACAAAAACTAGTTAATGTAAATATTATTAATCATATATAAGTATTGAATTATTATTTTATGAATTTATTACAAATGAAAAAAAGGAAAATAAACAACATTTACATATATGTTATCATATATACATATTGTACCTTTAGATCCGTGTCACACATCTCTGTTCGACAATTTATTATAACCTTTAAGTTCACCAAAGAATAATGTATCATAGAGTAGAGTTGCATTTGAGTGTTCAAAAATTCGTTCATTTGATGTTTCAACTAGAGGTACATCATATAAAACCATCACTATCTCCACCATCATCATCCGACTCACCATACAAGTCTTGGAGCATTTGATTTGTCCCATCAATGTAAACTATGTCGTTATCGTCTTCATCTACCTCCATGGGATCATTAACATCATCTCCATCATCGCTTCATGTTATTCACCTTGTACAACATCATTTCTAGTACTACTATTTGCTACCATATTCTTGTGGTGCAACATTATCTAATCTACTACTATTTAGTTGTGTAAGTTGGTCCCGCAAAAATTTGGGGCGCAACCGTGCCTTTATAAAATTTACAAACAATCATTAAACATTAATGCGTATATAAAAAATATTAAAATAATATAAAACTTTACTACATAATAGAAATGAAGATAGATAATGAATACATACATACATACATACATACATACATACATGTATATATATATATATATATATATATATATATATATATATATATATATATATATATATATATATATATATATATATATATATATATATATATATATATATTTAATTAATTACCATGGGACATTGTAGTCACTCAATCCACCATCCATGTGCCCATATTTCTACAATGTTTTGTTGATGTTGCTATTAAAACTCTAACATTACTTCTCAAACAACATTTTTGCAAGGAAATAAGATTTACCATCACTCCTTTCACCATATTGAATTTTTTTTTCCACCTCTAATGTTTTCTACCATTGATGCAAATTATCCTATAAAGAAAAAAAAAATTTACTATATGAAATACCGTATACCCTTTCTATATTGTTGATACTACGAAATTTGTCGTTGTTACAACAAATTTGTAAAAACATATTTACAACATGCCCTATATATTTAAAATAAACCATCTCTATCAAGCGACGCTAGTTGACCAAGTCAAATTTGACTTTGTCAAAGGGAAAGTGACTGCTCCATAATGGTCTTTTCATATCGTCGCTCTTCCGATGATGTCTTTATTATGATGCTTTTGGGTAGTTTCGCTATTCCAACGTTTTTTGCATAGTGTCACAAGAGCGTGCTTTTTGGTTAGTGTCGCAAGAACGATTCTTCTTTTGGCAAGATTAAAAAATCGAGAGAAAATTGGGAACTTTCCGACAATACGTCAAACCGTTAGAAAATTGACCATATGTACTAGTGATGTATCTCTCTTTTGGAAAATGGATCTGTGGAGTAATCCTTCATGTGAATCCGAATTTCAAGAGTTTCTAAAGTAGTAGATTTATTATATATAGACTCTTCAATAACCGGTATATCAAGGTGAAATTCTATGTCACATACCCCTTTAATTCCATTATCTTGGGTCAATTCTCATGCTAACAAAATAAGAATTTTCAAAGGATTTAATATTCTTTTCTCGATCATTGACCTGCGAAGATGAACAAATGAATCTACTGTCTATTTCTTTTTATTGTTTGAAGGATTTCTCAAACTCCTAATCATGAAAAGACTGACAAGGGTGCAAAAATTTGTTAAAATTCATGGGATATAACTTGACTGCTAATGCAGATTCTTTCACATTCAAGAAAAGAAGAAGTTGATGTGTGTCAAAATGATATTTTGTGTATCAAGGCATATAATCTCTATTATTTCCTGAGAATGAAATTCATGAAGGGCCGCTTATGATCTCATAATCCATACACTCTTCATCACGAAAAGCCTCTTTCAATAGGCATTTAATGAAATCTTCATAGGATTCACAACAATCTTTGAACAACAAGAATGAATGGTGAGACTTTCCATAAAACTCAAAGAGTGTTGTGTGGAATATTTAAGAGAGAATAAACTACTTGGATTCAACCCTTCATACCATGATTTTCTTTCCTCTCTAGGTATCCATAAACATTTTCATCAAACAATCCTCATGAAACGTAATCCAAGCTTATGTATATGCTAATGAAATTTTATTAGATGTATAATAGCTCTATCCTTGTTTCCATCTAATAATTTTGGTAAAAGTTTGCAATTCCCATGCAAGGAATTTGTGATTTGGAAAAAACTGTGAATGTGAGCACGATTTGTAGGAGCATACCTTCTAAAGAACTTGAATCCATCTTGAAAATAAAGAAGTGAAAAAAATTAATCAAGCTACCTATTTTTGAACAAAGGGAGTCGCCATGAAAACTCTTAACTTTTGGATTATTCGATTAATCGGAGTTTCCAGAAATATGCACAACCTTCTGTGCTCTCGACTACTATTCACCATCGTAAATTAGGAGCTAATCTTTGTCATTCTTTCTCAGAAATATTTAACCTTCACTCCCTAGTGGCAACGCTAAAATCTTATCACTCCCTCCATTTCCCAAGGCTTCTGAAAGGAGATTGAAGGAGGTAGCTCAAACCAATATTTAGATTCTAGAAGTTAGCCCTACCAAATTAGGAGAGGGCTCTCTCAATTCCAATATCACATTCAATGATGTGATGAAAGGAAATTATCTGTGCTAGATATAAGCTCGCTGAATTAGGTTTTTGTTTTGAATTTTGTTGGATAAGAGTGCCAAGCCTAGGAACTAGGCCTAGTTAGGTTTGATTTCAAATGAACAACCATACAGGATGAAAATGAGGCTGTGTAGGTATAATAGAAACAAACTTAAATTTTCATGGTGGTATAGGGTTTGAAAATCAGAGAGATCTCGTAATGGGCATATTACATGCATTCATTCATCGGAGGGAGTAGAAATTTTTTATTAAAATATTATAAAACAAAGCAAAAAAAGTGAGAATTTTGTTTAGACTCATAAGACTTATCATATAGAAACATATATGTGATTTCATGAAAGAATAAAAATTCAATTTGATGGTGTTACTGAGGGAAAAAAATGCTAATAAGCATACCATTAGACACCTAAAATTATAGTCAGAATATTGTGCTTTGATTTCAAGTGTAAAAAGATGTACATAATTTCCACACTACAAAACCTTGATCCAAACACTTCATAAATGCACCTATGAATCATTTCCTAGTTTTTAGAAGTTAGAAATAGTCCCCAAAAATTTAGCTAATAACTAGGTGTTCTTTGTCTCCTTTGAGTAATTACAAAATTCCTCAACAATGAGGGCATAAATAGACTTTTATCCATAAAAAATTCATGAGACAGCTATAACCTCGAATTTTTTACCATTTTTCACCGACACCTATCGAGAAAGCATGCAACGCAAAAGCGTCGTGTGCCTGCGAAGCCTAGCAAGTTTTACAAAAGTGTAAATATGGATTTGAGGAATTTTTAGGGTGACGTTTAGGCATCTTCAAGCAATTCGAAGATTGGGAAAGGGAGCCAGGATTCTCCTATATCCAACCCAACCCAACCCTAAAACTCGTAAAATACCAATCTAAAGGCCTTCAAAACTTTATTTTTCCAAGCTTACTCCATAAGCTTAGCTGCAAAGTGAAAAACAATGGCAAAAGCATGAAAAATAATGTGTTTTTTGAGTTTTTCTTCAAAAATTAGGGAGGTCTCGAAGTGAAAAAAATATCATATTTGGAAAGTGCACTCCAAAATTAATCCAACCATGTAAATAAAACCCTCCATTGCACCTTCTCGAGGAAATTTGTAGCATGGCCACATTACACTTCTTCAAGAGTGAAATTTGCATAATTTTTCAAAAATTGCAATGTTAAAGGTGACCCTCGGATTCCACATTCCAAGGTCACTTTGACTTTCCTTGACTATTTGGCTCTTACACCTACCCATAGAGGATTAGGTCTCCAACATTTCCCCTTAATCCAAAGGGGTATGTGTGAGTCCAAGAAGAGAGTTGTAATACAAATCCGCAAAGAATGGTGGAAAAAACTTAGGCTGAATGAGCTCTCTGAAATGTTGGCATAAAGAGGTGGTTTAAGGATGACCACAAACACTGGAATTCTTAGTGCAATTCTCATAACTCTTCTAAATATGGAAATAAGCTAAGGTATTATGATAGAGGAAGAGTCCCTCATATTTTGAAGAGGGGGACCTTCAACCTAGAAGAAGGGAGGTCTACAACCTGCAATGGTTTAAGGATGACCACCAACTATGGAGTGCTTGATGCATTTTCTGGAACTCTTCCAAAATTGGAAAGAATCTAAAGTCTTCTACTAGAGGAAGTGTTCTAAATTCTTTGAAGAGAAATAAAAACCATCACTATCTCCACCATCATCATATGACTCACCATACAAGTCTTGGAGCATTTTATTTGTCCCATCATTGTGAACTATGTCATTATCATTTTCATCTACCTCCATGGGATCATTAACATCATCTCCATCATTCACTTCATGTTCTCCACCTTGTACAACATCATTTCTAGTACTACTATTTGCTACCATATTCTCTGTGGTGCAACATTATCTAATCTACTACAATTTAGTTGTGGAAGCCGGTCCTGCAAAATTTGGGGCGCAACTATGCCTTTACAAAATTTACAAACAATCATTAAACATTAGTGCGTATCTAAAAAATATTAAAATATAAAACTTTACTACATAATAAAAATTAAGATAGATAATGAATATATATATATATATATATATATATATATATATATATATATATATATATATATATATACATACATACATATATATATATATATATATATATATATATATATATGTATGTATATATTTCTAATTAATTACCACTAGATAATAAATAATTAATCCACCATCCATGTGCCCATATTTCTTACAATGTTTAAAGTCTAACATTACTTCTAAACAACATTTTTCGCAAGGGAAATAAAATTTACCATCACTTCTTTCACCATATTGAATTTTTTTTCCACTCTAATGTTTTCTACTATCTACATGCAAATTATCCTATAAAGAAAACATTTTTTTTTACCGTACGCAATACCGTATACCCTTTCTATATTGTCGCTACTACAAGAAAATTTGTAGTTGTTACAAAAAGCTAAAGAACATCTTTACAACATGCCCTATATATTTAAAATAAACCATCTCTATTGTCACACTACTTGACCAAGTCCAATTTGATTTTGTCAAACTAAAATTGATCGTTCCATAATGGTCTTTTCATATTGTCCTTCTTCCGATGATGTCTCTTCCAAGATGCTTTTGGTAGTGTCGCTATTCCAACGTTTTTGGGTAGTAAGCAAAGAGCAGTTGCTTTTTGGGTAGTGTCACAGAACAATTCTTTTGGCAAGATTAAAAAAAATTGAGAAAATTGGGAACTTTCCGCGCTCACGTCAAACCGCTTCTGAAAATTGACCATATGTACTAGTGATGTATCTCTCTTTTGGAAAATGGATTCAGGAGTAATCCTTCATGTGAATCTTAATTAAGAGTTTCTAAAGTAGAAGATTGTTGATATGGACTTCTTCAATAACCGGTATATCAAGGTGAAATTCTATGTCACATACCCCTTTAATTCCATTGTCTGGTCAATTTCCTCATGCTTCGAAAATAAGACCAAAGGATTTGTAATATTATTTTCCTCGATCATTGACCCAGAAGATGAACAAATGAATCGATCGTTCATTTCTTTATTGTTTGAAGGATTTCTCATACTCCTAATCATGAAAGACGTACAAGGGTGTTAAAACTTGTTAAATTCTGATATAACTCGACTGCTAGAATGCGCATCTCTTTCATATTCAAGCAAAGAAGAAGTTGATGTGTGTCGTGAATGATATTTTGTATCAAGGCATATAATCTTTATTATTTCCGATGAGAATAAAATTCATGAAGGGGTCGCTATGATTCATAATCCATACACTCTTCATCACCAAAATCCCCTTCAATATATTGAATGAAATATTCATAGGATTCACAACACCTTGAAAAACAAGAATGAATGGTGAGACTTTCCATAAACTCAAAGAGTGTTGTGTGGAAATATTTAAGAGAGAATAAACTACTTGGATTCAACCCTTCATACCATGATTTTTTCTTTCCTTCCGTGGTACCTATGTCATTTTCATCAAAATCCTCATGAAACCTAATCCAAGCTTATGTATATGCTAATGAAATTTTATTAGATGTATAATATCCTCATCCTCGTTTCCATCTATGAATTTTGGCATAAAATTTGCAAGTATATGCAAGGAATTTGATTTGGAAAACCAGGAATGTGAGCACGATTCATAGGAGCATACCTTCTAGCAAGCTGAATCCATAATAAAACGTGGAAGTGACAAAAATTTAATCAAGCTACCTATTTGAATAGTGGAGTTGCCATGAAAAATCTTAACTTTTGGATTCTTCGATTAATCGGAGTTTCAGTGAAATATGCACAACCTTCCCCGTGCCCGACTACTATTCACCATCGTAAATAAAGCTAATATTTTTCATCTTTCCCTAGAAATATTTAACCTTTTCGCCTCAAAATGACAACGCCAAAATCTTATCACTCCCTCCATTTCCTAAGCCAAGAAAGGAGATTGAAGGAGGTGCCTCAAACCAATATTTAGATTCTAAAGAGTTAGCCCTACCAAATTAGAGAGGGCTCTCTGAATTCCGATGATGTCTCTAATATGATGCTTTTTGGGTAGTGTCGCTATTCCAACGTTTTTTGGGTAGTGTCGCAAGAGCAAGAAGCTTTTGGGTAGTGTCGCAGAACGATGCTTTTGGCAAGATTAAAAAAAAAATTGAGAAAATTGGGAACTTTTCCGACAATACGTCAAATCATTTTAAAATTGGACTATATGTATCTAGTGATGTATCTCTTTGGAAAATGGGATTCAGAGTAATCCTTCATGTGAATTTAATTAAGAGTTTCTAAAGTAGAAGATTTATTAGATATAGACTCTTCAATAACTCGGTATATCAAGGTGAAATTTCTATGTCACATACCCTTTAATTCCTATCATTTTGGGCTAAATTCTCATGCTACCGAAAAATAAGAATTTTCAAAAGGATTTGTAATATTATTTTCCCTCGATCATTGACCCGTAATATGAACAAATGAATCGATTGTCTATTTCTTTATTGTTTGAAGGATTTCGCATACTCCTAATCATGAAAAGATTCGATAAGGGTGCAAAACTTTGTTAAATTCTCGCATATAACTTGATCGTTAGAATGCAGATCTCTTTCATATTCAAGCAAAGAAGAAGTTGATGTGTGCGCTAATGATATTTTTTATCAAGGCATATAATCTTTATTATTTCGATGAGAATAAAATTCATGAAGGGCCACTATGATCTCATAATCCATACACCTTTCATCACCAAAAGCCTCTTCAATATATTGAATGAAATCTTTATGATTCAAAGAAATCTTTGAAAAACAAGAATGAATGGTGAGACTTTCCATAAAACCTTCAAAGAGTGTTGTGTGGAAATATTTAAGAGAGAATAAACTACTTGGATTCAACCCTTCATACCATGATTTTTCTTTCCTTCCGTGGTACCTATAAAAATTTTCATCAAACAATCCTCATGAAACCTAATCCAAGCTTATGTATATGCTAATGAAATTTTATTAGATGTATAATAGCCTCATCCTCATTTCCATCTATGAATTTTGGCATAAAATTTTTCAAGTCTATGCAAGGAATTTGATTTGGAAAACCAGGAATGTGAGCATGATTCATAGGAGCATACCTTCTAGCAGTTGAATCCATCTTGAAAACAATGAAGTGACAAAAAATTTAATCAAGCTACCTATTTTTGAACAATGGAGTCGCCATGAAAACTCTAAACTTTTGGATTCTTCGACACTGGAGTTTCTAGGAGAAATATGCACAACCTTCCTATGCCCGACTACTATTCACCATCAAAAATCAAAGCTAATATTTTTCATTCTTTCCTGAAATATTTAACCTTCGCTCCCTGTACGGCAACGCCAAAAATCTTATCACTCCCTCCATTTCCCAAGGCCGAGAAAGGAGATTAAAGGAGGTAGCCTCAAACCAATATTTAGATCTTGAAGCCAGTTCTACCAAATTAGAGAGGGCTCTCTCAATTCCAATATCACATTCAATGAGGTGACAAGAAAGGAAATTATCTTAGGCTAGATATAAGCTCAAGAATTAGGTTTTGTTTTGATTTTGTTGATAAGAGTGTCATCAGAACTAGTCTAGGTTTTAGGTTTGATTTCAAAATGAACAACTATAGAGATGAAATGGAGCCCCAGGTATAATTAGAAACAAACTTAAATTTTCATGGTGGTATAGGGTTTGAAAATAGAGAGATTTAGAATGGGCATATTACATGCATTCATTCATCGGAGGGAGTAGAAATTTTTTATTAAAATATTATAAAACAAAGCAAAAAAAGTGAGAATTTTGTTTAGACTCATAAGACTTATCATATAGAAACATATATGTGATTTCATGAAAGCACAAATTCAATTTGATGGTGTGCCATCGAGGAAAAAAATGCTAATAAGCATACCATTAGAGTCCTAAAATTATAGCCGCAACACGTCTTCGATTTCAAAGTAGAAAAGATGTACATATAAGTTCCACACTACAAAACCTCGATCCAAAACACTTCATAAAATGCACCTATGAGTCATTTCCTAGTTTTTAGGGAAGTTAGAAATAGTCCCCCCTAAATTTAGCTAATAACTAGGTGTCTTTGTCTCCTCGAGTAATTACAAAATTCCTCAACAATGAGGGGCAGTAAATAGACTTTATTATCCATAAAAAAACTCAAGAGACAAACTATATGCTCGAATTTACCATTTTTCACCGACACCTATCGAGAAATCATGCAACGCGTAAGCATCGTGTGCGGCGAAGCTCAGCAAGTTTTTACGTAAGTGTGTCATGGATTTGAGGGAATTTTAGGTGACGTTTAGGCATCTTCGCTAGTTTGAATATTGGGAAAGGGAGCTATGGATCTCCCATATCCAACCCAACCCAACCCCGAAACTTAGAAAATACCACCTTAAAGGCCTTAAAAACTTCATTTTTCCAAGCTTACTCAATAAGCTTAGCGTGCTGAAAAACAAAGGGAAAAGCATGAAAATAAGGTGTTTTTTGAGTTTTTCTTCAAAATTAGGAGGTGTCAAGAAAAAACAAGACCATATTTGGAAAGTGCACTCCAAAATTAATCCAACCATGTATAGAAAATGTCCATTGCACCTCTCCGAGGAAATTCATAAAGATGGCCACATTATGCTTCTTCAAGAGGAATAGAATTTTTCAAAAAATTGCAAATGTTAAAGGTGACCTCGGGATTCCACATTCTGGCTGTCACTTGACTCATTTTTGACTATTTTTCTTCCACACCTACCCATAGAGGCTTGTGTCTCCAAAATTTCCCTCTTAATCCAAAGGGTATGTGTGAGTCCAAGAAGAGAGTCAGGAATAAATCGAAAGAATGCATGGCAAAACTTAGGTCAATGAGCTCTCTCGGAAATGTTGGCATAAAGAGGTGGTTTAAGGATGACCACCTAACACTCGGAATGCTTAGTGCAATTCTCATAACTCTTCCAAATCTAGAAATAAGCTAAGGTCTTCTCGTTTAGAGGAAGAGTCCGATATTTTGAAGAGGGATACCTTCAACCTAGAAGAAGGGAGAGGTCTACAACCTACGATGGTTTAAGGATGACCACCAACTATGGAATTCTCGATGCATTTTTCGAACTCTTCCAAAACCGGAAAGAAGCTAAAGTCTTCATCAGAGGAAGTGTTCTTAAATTCTTCAAGAGAAGTAGTATCAACCTCGCATATTGGTTTAAGGTTATCGGCCAACCAAAGGCTTGCTCATGGGAATCGTGTCTCTCGGCTACAACTCGAATCTTAAATGAGATATTGTGGCTTAGGCTCGTCAACTACTATGTCTCAAGCAAAACTATGAATCCGGAAAGACAAAGCTGTGGATCAAAGCCCTTGAACTACTATGTCTCGGCTACAACTCTAAATCTTGAATGAGAGATTGTGGCTCGTGATTACTTGATGTGTCTTCAAATTCAGAGGATTACCACCATTTTCCCCCATGTCAAGTACAAGGTGAGATGATGGCGAAAACTCAACTACAAGATTGTTAAATACTTTAGAACAGTTCTAACATATGACTTAAAAATATTCTTGGCCGTTGATGCCCATTGCCAAGAAGCGATCCATCCAAGATGAATCTTTGTTCTTCCAGAGGCTTCGTTTTTGAAGAATCGCGGTGAAAATGGGTGTACCGACCACAATGTCAGTATGGGTGAATATCGAAACAACGATCTTTCATAATGCGAACTCGATCACATCGTGTTGGAATTTTCGGGGACCCATTTGCTATCAGGAAGAGGAGCAAGAATTCCAACAACCGTAGGTGTGAGCTATCATTAAGAAATCCGACACTCAAATTTGATGGGCTTGGATTAGTCCAAATACAGCAAAACCCATATCCAAGACCCGTTCGTGCTTGTTATGAAATGCTTTCCCAAGGTTTGATGGATGGTCTTTGGGAAGCGCAGTTAAATTTCGACACTTGCATGCAAATTTTTCTCGAACTAGGTAATCGAATGTGAGTTGACTACAAAATTATTTACTTGTTGCTTATGGGAGTCTATTGGAATGTTATAAAAAAAGGTTCATAATGATGACATTTATGTTTTTATTATTCTTGTTAGCCGATTCTAGTTGCAGAAAATCAATCATTTCCATTCAATCAATGGCTCAAAAATACCAAAAATGCTCAAAAATTGCTGAATTTTGGTCCATAAAGATTTAATGATGATTTAGACATCTAGGGATTCTAAGCCGTAAAAATCGCAGTTTTCCTTCTTCTTGTAATATCCCAAAAGGGAGAATGCAAAGAATACTTCACACAATATAAGAACTTACAAAGCAGATAAACAATAAATCTAAGTACAAATCGAATATGCCGAGAGAGTTGTTTCATTTTATTATATTGGACATGATTCAATACACAAGTACAAAATATAAGTATATATATAGCCAAAAATATGAGCAAAGTATCACCCTAAACATGCATACAATAGGTACAACGTAACTAGAGAGGCTCGTATGCGTATACTCGCGTTGTCCATTCAAGAGAATATAAACATAGATTTGTAGGATGAAAGGGAAATGTGAGGATCTACTCAAAACTCTGAGCTCCGATGATGCCAAGATTCAAGATCCTGCTAATGTGATGGATTCAAGATAACCCGTAAAGGATTTTCAGGATTTGTAACTTTGGAAAATCACTCCCTAGATTTGATCCTGATCCGGGAACATAAATATGAAGCTAGATATGAAGAATAGATTGCTGAAATGTGTGCTCAAATCATATCTATTCTTTAAGGTTGATCCTCTGACAGATCTATGATCTCAAAGCTCTAGATCTACCTTCTCAATCCTCCAATGATGAATTCAAAATTACGTCGCAACATAGGGCCGGCCACCAGAAATCACAACAGGAGGGAGAGAGGTTTCTTCCTCAGCAAATATTCTACAAACTCCGTGCCAATGGTAAGATCGATGGCAATGTGAAGGAATGATCCTTCACTCGATTTCTAACCGAAGTACTAGCAACTTCCTTCCTCCTTTTAGATCCGTAATATGGATAGCATTATTCCCGAAGGAATACTGCCAGGAGGTCAAGCCAAATTTTGGCCCGATGTCAAATCTACAAGGCTTCTGAAAGTTATCCAAGGTACCAAAGATGGGAATGGTTTCCTCACTGCTCTCCAACAAGTATCAAGACAATTTCACCTTCAATAATTCCCGAAATCAGATTTCAATATGAATACCCGTAGAAAGTAGAAAAAGGAAATGGCACTTAAAGCTTAATGTGTATAATGAAGTAAAATTTCTCTTTTCTAGAGCTACTCTAAGAAAGAGGTGGATTCTGCCTGTGTGAACACTCGTGCTAAATAAAGACTCTCTAATCTCTCGCTAAACAACCCAAGAATGCAAGTGGAATGTCACTTGAAAATTCCTGCATCTAAAAGACCATACATCAAAATAATCCAAGATGCCTTTATCCTTTGCCTTAATCTCCTTTATAATTTTTTAGCTATCCCAAGCCTTGGCCCTAATCAAACTACGTAGTCTCATGTGGACAAGATCCTCCAACCTGGACTACATTATTTCACCAAATGAACCAAACAAAATAGGTGCAATGCACACCTCCTCCATCACGTGTTATTCATTTGCACATGATCCTCCATCACTTCGATCATTAATGCTCAATGGTCCTTTGTTTGAAATCTTCAAGATTCCTAGTTGACCGAATCAACCCTCCATGATTTTTCTCATTAAAAAAGACATGATCTCCAATCTCATTCACATTAGTAGTTGCTCAACTACCTCGTTTATAGATCTAGGCTAAATTAATCCTACATTCGCACATACAAAGTGGAAATTTATTCTTATTGAGGATTAGGGTCCCTCCACCCTTTTTATTTACTTAATTCATTAAGAAAATCAAGGACTCTAATATTCCAAATATGATGTGAAAATTAGGGAATATTACAAACTTCCCCCCACCCCCCCCCCCCACTTGATCATTAATGCTCAATGATCTCTGTTTTCGACATCTTCAAGATATTAGTTGACTGAATCAACCCTCCATGATCTTTCTCATTAAATGAGACATGATCTCCAATCTCATTCACATTAGTAGTTGCTCAACTACATCTTTTGTGATCTAGATAAATTAATCCACATTCATTAATATACAAAGTGGATATTTTACTAAGGATTGGGGTCCCTTCCACCATTTTCTTACTTAATTCATTAAGAAAAATGAAGGACTCTAATATTCCAAATATGATGTGAAAAATTGGGAAATATTAGAGTCCTCCAATGATGAATTCAAATTTCGCTGCTAAATACGCCACCGCTTAAATAGAAACCGTGTCAGAGGGAGAGAGAGGCCTTATTCCCGCCGAAATATGCCGCAATAAACCTGTGCTAATGGTAAGACTATGAAGGAATGATCCTTCACCGGATTTTTAGTCAAGTACTAGCGACTTCCTTCCTCCCTTTTAGATCTCATATGGACAACGTTATTCCCGAAGGGAATACTGGCCGCTAGGAGGTCAATAAATTTTGGCCCGATGCCAAATATGCAGCAGGGCTCGGGAGTGTCAAGGGGGAGCAAGCCCGTGTGATGGAATAACCGTCTTGTTCTCCAAATTTGACAGTAGGCACGAAGACAACTTCCACCTTCCAAACCGATCGTAAAGTCGTAAATTTCTGAATATGAATGTTCCGTAGGAAAGTAGAAAAAGTAAATGGTACTCCTAAAGTTTAATGTATAATGAAGTAAAATCCTCTTTCTAGAGCTACCTTAAGAAAGAGGTGGGATTCCCACCGGGAACACCCTATTCTAAATAGCACCCGCCGCAATCTCTCGCTAAAATGTACCCCAAGAATGCGGGAATGTCACTCGAAAATTTCAGATCTAAGAGATCACATCAAAATAATCCAAGACGCCTTTTCCCTTTGCCTTCATTTCCTTTATAATGTTTTAGCCATCCCAAGCCTTGGCCCCAATCTCAATCGCGCCAGCCTCATGTGGACAAGTCCTCCAAGTGGGACCGTGTTTTTGACCAATTCATCCAAACAGCCTAGGTGCAATGTACACCTCCTCCATCATGTGTGCTTCATTGGCACATGATCCTCCATCACTTGATCATTAATGCTCAATGATCCTTTGTTTGAAATCTTCAAGATCTTAGTTGACCGAATCAACCCTCCATGATATTTCTCATTAAACGAGACATGATCTCCAATCTCATTCACATTAGTAGGTTATCAACTACCTCTCATAGATCTAGGCTAAATTAATCCACATTCACACATACAAAGTGGATATTTATTCTTATCGAGGATCGTGGGTCCCTTCCACCCTTTTATTTACTTAATTCATTAATAAAATCAAGGACTCTAATATTCCAAATATGATGTGAAAATTCTGGAATATTCCAAGCCCCACCCCCCTCCCCCAAAAATGTCGCTTGTCCTCAAGAAACTCCAAAAAGTAGATGCAAAGCCATCTATTTCCATCAAAATGGCATCCACATATGGAAGGCTTCCCTCCATTTTCTCGCAATAGGTTATGCATGTTTGGTTCCAATTTTGTCTTCGAAAATAAAGTGATGACCTCCAATTGTTTGGTTAGATGTCCTCCTTCCATCATGAAGTACCAATTGAAAACCATATGATGTCCAAAATCATCATCAATACATGTGGTGCATAAAATAAAGTAATTTCTTCACAAAATAAAATATCCATCACACAATACAAGTCTTCATCCCATGTTCTATGAATTAGATTGAGAATTGATATGCTCTCATACTTAGCCACATTGGCCTTATCGGACCCAAACTCCATCATTCCAAATTTATGCAAAAGAAGAAGGGAAGGAGTAACATGGGTAGACAAAGGTGTCAAACCATATTCTTTGTTACACCATTTTTTTGGTCATCTAACCTATTATCATCGCATGGACCCAAGTACACCATGTAAGACCAATTTTACCTTAAGTAAAGTTGCTTTCACTATGTAAAAATAACTTAATAAAACACATTTATTAGGTTGTTTATGGTATAAACAAAATGAAAC
The DNA here is from genome assembly GCA_034641835.2 of Pinus albicaulis. Lineage (NCBI taxonomy): Eukaryota > Viridiplantae > Streptophyta > Pinopsida > Pinales > Pinaceae > Pinus > Pinus albicaulis. Next base: position 91,690 of record JAXQQM020081225.1, on the reverse strand, counting down.
CCCAAGGGGAAATATTAAACAAATCTATTTTGTTTGGTTTTCCTCATGGAATAATTAATTAAACAATAATTTAATTATTATTCCCCCGGGTCACATTTAACCTAAACAAGGAAATTAATTAGGATTAATCCTAATTTATCTTATTATTTTCTAGGAATAATTATTTAAACCTTATTTAAATAATATTCCTTGTTAAATTTGACTAAAATATTTATAAATAATTGAATAAATCATTATTTATTCAATTATCATTCAACCACTTCCTTAAAATGATAAATAAATCATTTATTTATTTATTATTTACAAATAAAGGGATTTGACCCAAGTCAAATACCTTTTCCCCTCCAACAAATATAATAAAATATTCCATAAAAGGTGGATCTAGATTTGGTTAATATTATTTTAATCATGCACTGAAGATCTAGAATGACCTAATATTTTGTCAAAAATAGAAGGGGTTTTCCTACCATTCTTCACTTTTTTTTGCCTATTAGATCACTCGATCTTACACTCTTTGGTTTAATTTTCGAGCCATTATCATCATTACATTTTCCATAATTTTCTTTGTGGAGCTCCCTTTGAGTTCTATGTTTGTCCGGGGTTTTCTATATCAACAAGAGAGAGAAATTCTAGATCTAAAGTGTCGAGGACTTCCAAGAACCCATCCCATCGAGGAGAATTGGAAACACCTTTCTTATTTTCCTCCCGGGTGTGCCATTAATATAAAATTCTTTAAAACATATCGTTATTGTCTTCTTTATTGGATGCATGGAGCAAAACCTTATTTGCATCGCTTAATGTCTTTTTATGCATAGATCTCAAGATATTAGCGCCCATATTTTGCTATTAGGGCTATAAGTTATGCGTAGCTAAAGTGGTATTTTTCTGTACACTTCGAGTAAAGATTCATACTAACAACTCGCGTACCCACATGGGTTTTCAATTAAGACTGCCGTCATTTTTCATATTCCCGCATATCTCACTACTTCAAACCCTAGGTTTCTCTTCAAATTTTTCGTTTTTCCTATTTTTATGTTGTTTTTCACCTTTAAAACCCTCAAACATTAACATTTCTAACTTTTGTGTGTTTATGGCCCTATTTCACGTGTAACAAGCATTAGCCGTAACTAAAGATGACAACTTTTTCTCAAAACTACCGCCAAGAGACTTAGAGAGTGCATGTCACACTTTTCGCCCAAAACCTCGCGACTTGGACTATAGGATGCACCTTTCACTCCTCAAATTGTGACTGACTGAAACGTGCCTTAACTCGCGACTGAACCTTTTCTGCTGCATTTTCCCGAAAGTTTTGGCCTTGGCTCCGGCCTCGTCGTGCTGTCCACCCTCCGTCTCTCGCCCGTTTAGACCTATTCTTGTCTCCGTTTTACTCATCTAAGTGGGAATCTAGCCCCCTAGGCTTCAGCATTCTCTAATTTTTGTGGAAGAGTTTTAGCCGTTGCAAGTGTCTAATTTTTTTAGAGTTTCACCATTTCCTTTATAGATCTGCACTTCATCTTCAGACTTTTAGATTAGCTATTTTTCCATCCAATCATCTCATATAGTTTTGTTTGGGCTCTACTTAGGTCACCTCCTTTCTCCTCACCGCCTTTAGCTTTTTTCCTCCTCTTTCACAATAACCTTACCTATGTTTTTCGTTTATTTTCTACACCTCCTTTTCGCAGATTTATCCTTTGCATCCTCGTCCCTCCCACTTGATCTATTGGGTTTATTTTTTTAGTGTATGGAGAGATTTTTTCCCTCCTATAGACTAGTTTTTAAGAGACCCGCTCCTCGTTAGGATTGATGGCATTATTAGTCGTTCATTTTCTATTATTTCCGCATTACATAAAGTACTTTCCCTCGTGTGCTTATTTTCGCTACGAAGCACACTTTGTCTTTTGCCTTCAAAACATCCGGGTTTAAAATTAAAATTAATGCATGCCACACACTCATCTCTAAGCGAAGAAGAGCTTAGTTAACACCGCGAGGAAAATACTTTAAAACATCGTAAAATCAATTGACCCCGCACCTCTCTCGCCTTGCTTCGACATTGAAATCACTTGATTATGATCCTCCCCGCCTGTCATTATTCTTCCCTCTCGTGTCGTGTTTCGTGTTGTCATCATCGCGCCCCCAAGGCATATATCCCGTGGACTTCTCGCCGTCATCCTGCAGTAGATTCCAGCTTGGTCGACCTACTCCTTCCCGCCGTCACTAGTCCTCCTTCCGAGTCCGCACTCCGAATCCTTTCCGATTCATTGGCTATCTCCTCTACTTCGGTTCTCCCCCCGTCACCTTCACTATGTCCGGTCCAGGGCCTAACACTAATCTGGGTAATACCAAACTCTAATGTCGAGAATGCTACTAGCAAGAATCGCCACAAGAACTACCCAACCGTCCTATTGCTCCCTTACATGCCTCGCTCCCGATTTCAATTAGTTGATCAATGACCCTATCTTTCCACGATGTTGGTTGGCTTTCTCATGCCAACCAAGCTCCCCTCTCGACATTCCCAAGTTCGAAGGCCTTGCCGGAGAAGATCCAACCAACCATATCCGATCTTTCCACATGTGGTGTTCATCCAATTCCATTACCGATGATTTCATCCTGTTTCTGGGCTGTTCCAACATATGCTTATAGGTGAAGCTTCTAAGTGGTATGCTGAATGTATTCTCCTCTCTTCCCATACAACCTTTGCGAATTACTGTGACGAGCCTTCTTATCTTATTTCCACCCTCTCGCGTTACGACACGGTACCGAACTCTTGAAATATTTCCATCACCGCGACCCGCTCTTTCCGATCATGTCCAAGAATGGCGAGAAGAAAGAGCTTATGTCGAGCTCCTACATTTGAATATCATGTCTATATGGAATAGTTCCTTAGATTCTTACCCGCTATACTCCAAGAAGATGTCGCATCATAGTTCCCTTTCAAACTCACAGCTTAAATCTCTCCAAATAGCCTTGGAAATATGACCATCTATGCTCGGGCCTCGTTATGTTTATACCGGGCCCTTCTTGACCTCCCCACCCGTTGGCACTAACACCCTGTGGGCATCTCATTCCCCGCCGATGGTATCATTGAGCTCTTTCTCATCCGTACACCAACCTCACTTGACCATCTCTTCTATAGCCACACAAAACCGTCGATTATTCGACCATCGTCTCTCCTAATGTCTACAAAGACTCCTATTTTCTTGGAACCTTCCTTATTCCCTCTCCTCCCCCGTCTCCGATCCCATATTATTGAATGTTTTCATGATGCAATCATCTTGGGCTACCCTTAAGCACTGGCCGCCCAGGTCAAGAACTTCAACCTCACCCACCGCATCCTCGCTCCTAGCCCTTCGTCCCCGCCCGCCTGGACCTACCCCTTCTAGCCCTTCTCCTACCGCCGGCACCCATGAGCCCCTTATCCTCCTGCTGGTTCCATCCGGCCTCAATCATCGTGGAGCCGCTCCTCCTAGTCATTACCCCACTAATCGATACACTTCCTTACTCCCCTCCCGTAGTCTATTCCGCTCCTATCATGGCCACCCTTTATCTCCCCAACTCCGACCCCGGGTATTCCCGTTTGGTACTCTCGATCCCCCCGCCTACCACCCCACTTGATCATCCCAAACCTTACCTTGCTTTTGACCCCTGCTCAACCGATCCCCATCACTTCTCCCCGATACTACGCGGCTCACACACCTTGTTGGGAAGCAACCCCTTCCGCCACGTAGGCGATCCCTACCAGCCTGCCAGGGGTCTAGCAACAAACAAACAATGCTATGACGCAGTTCCTAGTTACGAATGAAAGATTTGGGATAAGAACCTACCCGGATTCCACGCTCATCCGAAAAGAGATGCTCCCCGTCCTTCGCCCCGGGCAGACGACAATCCTTCCACGATCTCCGTGGATGAACACTCGCACACGTAAAGAACAAACAGATACAAGCATAGGAACCAAAGATACGCAATCAAACACTTGGCCGAAAAGACATTACCGCATTAACATAATGGAAAAAGGAGTGGAACCATAATCATAGTCATCTATTAAAGTGGTAAACGAATAGAAGTTACAACCAAGTCTCCCGACGACGTGCAGCCTCTCCTTCGCGCGGTCTCCGTCGTCCACGTCTCGCAAAGCTCTCACGGGGAAAGGGAACCCCCCGCAGTCTCGTAACAATGGTCTCCTTGCTCGAATGGGCCTTAAGGGAAAGGAAGGATTCTTTTCAGCACAAAGGCACTTGGGAATAGGAGATGCAAAGCCAAAGATTTCGAAGACTGGGGGCTTGCCATGGATCCGAGCAAGTTTATATAGATGGGGAAGGAGGGGAGTTGGGATCCCTATTATGGGATTGGCCCTATCAACAAGGAAGGTTCCATAAAGGTGGCAAAACTACTCTTCCATAGAACTCCCGTAGCCAAACCTCCCAACTCAAGATAGGCAATGGTTGTGAGTTTGTTTGAACTCAACTTCCGCCATCCATATATAAAAAACAGCCCCTAAAATGGGTGGCGCGATTGTCGCCTATGACAAGAGCGCCAAGTGGCGCGACCCTTACGTACTTCGAGTGGCGCGAGTATCGAACTATCTACCCGCGCCAATGCAAAAAGAGTCGTTTTTCATGGATTTTGCAAGGAGATGTCTCAAGGGGAAAATGAAGCTCATACCGAGAGGGATGCAATGATGATGTTTTCTGCAGCATGACAAAGGTTCACAGTCACGTTATGGGTCCTCCATCATATGACGGGGAATGGTAGGACTCGGGTGACAACATCGTGTACGATGGCCCCTGGGGCATGAGGCCCGAGAGAGAGAGGGGTGAAATGCTTTACGAGAACATGTCCGATCAAGGCCCGCCGTCGGAACCCGCATAGACAGACATAACCGATATCTTAAGTACACGATGTATATATATGGTATGGACGCAGCCCATCCGAACGTAGTATGCTATAATCCGGATCCGTGGTATGGGCACACCATCCAACTAAGATCAAACAAATAGACTCGTGTATGGTCGTTGTGCCTATCCAATCATCGAGTCATGTACATAATGACAATAATCCACAATCGCAGCCTCCCTGGATTACAACAAGAGACACAATCCGTATTCCCGCTCCATCTCGACCCAAATAAGTACAAGTTCTAGCATGCGAATATGTGAGCGCCGATGTCGAACATGCTGTAACATCGCCCGATTAATACCAATGATGAAAGCCGGTTAATGACGTCGAGAGGAACTACCAATAATGACAATGGTCCTCAAGGTACCACAGTGGTTGAATCCACCTACAAGGTGAATAAAATGAGCCGACGTCAACACCCGTTAATCATCCGGACGGAGGTCAATAATGAAAACTCCTCGTCGAATGCGACGAACCCGGCTTATTATGCGTGCCCCAAGGTACCATCGTATTCTCTAGACCAACTTCCCGGATAATGAGTTGAAGTCGACAGAAGTGATCTTGGATCGAAGGTGGGGCTATAATGATTCCCACATCATCGACACGAGACAGAGAACATAATGTTTTGTTGTGAATTAGGATCATATGAGAAACGTAGGAAGGTTGATATTCGTTGGTGAGGCCAACTTCTCTTGAACATATAAACGGACGCAAGAATGGACTTGGCAAGATTTGACATCGTAGCAAAGGTCATGGCGACTATAAGTGCTGAAATGTGATGAGAGGTCAAAAGAGATTACCCAAACCCACAGTTAAAAGTGAAACAACGAGATGAGATGTCCCTAACCCGACACGAATGCGTACAAGTGCCATGTTCAAGAGCGACATACCGTCGACGATAACGACGATGGTTCGATTTTTCCCCACCATCTTGGTGAGTACCCCTTATTTTTACACAAGCTTGAAGAGGATACCATGCTTGTCATATAAGTCCACATCACCCTTTCCTAGCGAATCCATCCTAGTACATTTAACGAGCCCTAGGAAGGAGCGACTCGAATAACGTCATTTCGACCGGATTCGATGTCATCGGGGTTTAACGAGTCCGACAAAGGAAGAACTCATGGTCTTTTCATGTTTAGGAGTTTGAAAAGACAACAAAAGAAAACTCCACAAGTCCCTTTTCGTAAATAGTTCCCGCATCCGAAAAGGTAGAAAACAATATCCGGAAAACCCTCCTAGTCGCGATAGGTTAGGTATTCCTTTTTCGTAATCAATCCATCCCACCAAAAGGGTTAAACGTATATCGTAAATGTCGATTCTGTCCATTTTAACGAGATCGAACGACAAGTGGCCTCATAATCTTTTCATATTTAGGGAGCTCAGTAGAGTCAAAGATGACTCCACCCGGAGGAACGAGTGGTAGAAAAGGGGTGAAGAACTCGGTTCCGTAATGGTGGAACTACTTCCGAACAACAAAGGTCGAGAGGGCCGGCTAACAAGACCACTCATAGCAAATGTTCCTCAGAACTAAAACAACCAAGTGAAGGCATATGATCGGCCACAGATAGTGACAATGGAGTGAGAAATCCAAGGCTCATCTCAAAACAGTCGATAAAATGGCAATCACAAGAGGTAAAATAGGCAAGGTTTCATTTTTACACAAGCTTGAAATCAGTGAAACTTTGTCAGTTGGTTTCATTTTTTACACAAGCTTGAAACAAAGATAAACTATGCTTGAACCTAAGCCATTTTTACACAAGCTTGAAACTAAACAAAACTATGCTTGAAAAAGTAAGCATGCCCCCAAGATGGTGACTCAATTTGAGGTACATGCCTCCTGCTTCGGCCCATATGAAAGTGCGTATGGAGCGAAGGTTCATGACGCAGATCAAGAGAAAGACTCGACCGGGATTTTACGAGATCTAAACAAAGACTCGAATTGAACTAGAACGTGTTTCATTATTTTAACGAGGTCGACACATTAAAAGAACTATCCCTCAGTAATTCACCCTTGTTTCATTTTTTTAAGGAGCTTGGCACAAGACCATGAACTCGTGCTCCGACAAACCTTGTTTCATTTTTTAAGGAGCTTGACACAAGACAAGGAACTATGCTCCGACGACCTTGTTTCATTTTTTAAGGAGCTGACACAAGACAAGGAACTCGCTCCGACGACCTTGTTTCATTTTTTTTAAGGAGCTTGGACACAAGACAAGGAACTCTCGCTCCGACAACCTTGTTTCATTTTTTTAAGTGAGTTTGATACAAGACAAGGAACTATGCTCCGACGACCTGTTTCATTTTTTAAGGAGCTTGACACAAGACAAGGAACTCGCTCCAACAACCTTGTTTCATTTTTTTAAGGAGTTTGACACAAGACAAGGAACTATGTTCGACGACCTTGTTTCATTTTTTAAGGAGTTTGACACAAGACAAGGAACTCGCTCCAACAACCTTTTACATCAAAATGAGCAAGAAGGCTAGTGTTTCCAAGAGTTCCACTCCCCCGTGGGAGGAAAACATCCTCGAAGTCGCACCCAATGCCCTCATGACACTATGCACGACAAAGATCATCACCGAGCACAAAGACGGGTAAGTAGCCACATAGCTGACTGCTATGGAGCAGATAACCCGGTGGATAGAAACCAGGAGGGGGTGATGGAGGACCGTATGCCATATTGGGACCAAAGAACGACACCGATCAATGGTCACAATCCGTCCTTCATGTGGAAAACAGCCACACGAAAGGGAGGAGACAAGCGCTCCCATGGCATAGGTGTAATCGCGCCCAGAGCAAGATGAAAATCCAAGGGGCCCGGAACGACCATCACATCCATGGACTTGCTTTTCCTCCAAAGTAATTCGTAACCTTGGAAATAGATCCCCAATGGTTGACTGTCCTTCATAAATGTCACCGGCATTATGCGTAACAAAGTGCTTTATAGAACCGAAAGCTTGTTGTGTAGTTGAGGATAGAATACTAATTAGAGGCACCTTCGTCTATAATGGTGCCGGGTACGACTGTGTACCAAGAGCTCCAGACCGTGATCTCGAAAGGCACATAAGACGAAGGCGAAATCCTCGCAAATCGATTCCGCCAAAGGAAGCAAAATTAAACTACTCTCTAGGGGGCTACCATCGACAAGCGAAGGTCTTCCCCGATGTTACTAAAAGAGAAGAAGCATCCTCCATGACCTCCATCTTGAAGGAGGGATATCCCTCTCGAGCTTCCATCATGGAGGCGAGGAGGGGCTTCTTGAAGTACGTGGACAGAGAATCTTTCTCCAAGTCCTGGACGAATCAAGAAACCGAAGGACATGAGGAGGCGGGAGATCCACTGGCGTAAAGACCCGGTGCACCGCGACGGGCCAGCTCACCGATCCTACGACCAATGGTCAAGGTCGTGGGACTCGATTCCCGAATCTCGACTGAGGAGTGGGATCGACCAAGGATGACCCTTGACCAATCACGGACGCCGTGGAAGACTCAAAGAAAGCCGTTTATAACCAAATTCTAGAGGCGTGGTGTAGAAAAACAACAAAGTTGTCCAAGACTCGCTTGGCTTCATCCATATAAGGACAAAGGTGAATAGCATGGTGCCCTTCACACAACTTACAAATGGATTGGTGATTCTACCCCGCTTCTTAGAGCTTTATCAAAGGTTCTGTCCGACTCCCCGAAAGACAACTAAGTATGACTGTTAGACCATACTTCGAGTACTTTTGGAATGCCAGGGGTGCCTCGAAGAAGATGGTCTCCGTGCACAACAAGCAAGGGAACTTGACTTTCCGTGGAGGGTTGGAAGGTTTATCAAGAGAGATATCTCTGAGGCGTAGTCAAACATTTAGCCTCTCGCTTATCGTACTTCTTTCTTTTGTCTTTCTTCTTCCTAGCCACCTCGGTTACTTGAATCCAGACTTTCACTGTGCGAAGTAGAAGAGGAGGACGCAGTAACAAAGCGAAGAAGGGGAGAGGTCCACCCAGGGAATCAACAGATGTGGTTCGTGGAGGAACTGACACCAAGAATCTGAGACATTCGAACGACAGAGGTTGAGAAACAACCAAACAGCAACCCAACAGCTTAACCCTTGTGAAGGGACAACGTTCGCCATGTAAGGAGCACCAACATTTCCAAAAGGAGAAAAATGACCAGGATTCCCTTCGAGGGGATTCCTTGGTTGGTGAACTCGAAAAAAGTTGCCATCAAAACTCAAAACCACACACTCTGCCGGGAACGAGTTAAGGGCACATCAAACGGTCAACAAGCAATATCTAAACAAAGCGTGTAATCGGGGGATTAATTTTACCACATTGGAAAATAAGAAGTTCTGCATCAAGCCATGTTTCAAGAGTCGAGAAACGATAAAAAGATGACTCATTCCTTTCAGAGTTGACACAAGCGTGAAATGACAAAGCGCTTGACTCGCTCTTTCAAGTTTAGGGAGTCGAAAAGACAAATGATCGCTCAGAAAAACTAGGCACAAAGGGTGTACCAAATATCCGTGAACCGCAATATACACCTTGGTTTCAAAAATGAAACAGAATCGACCAAGGACTTTCCGTACGTGGCAGTAGCTCCCCCGAATGCCGTGTTCTAAGGTATCACGGTAAAAAGGCTACAGACTCGCTTCCCGTGGATAAAGGATTGCAAACCCATAGGTCTCCTTGTATACTGACAAAATACTCTGGAGCGTCCAGATTAGTGTCAGTTTGAAGCCAATAGCGAACGACAAATGCTTAGGCTCAACGACGCCGTAACACGTCTCTAGCTCGTACCTTCTAAATATGTTGCGTTAAGTTCAATGTTGCCTTAGGTTAATTGAATGAATTTACAAACTGATCTTCAATTAAGTTTCAATTCTCGTGCCTTATCGTATGTAGTGTCTCCTAAATGCAAGCTATATGCTACGATGCAACATTTCGTTCGATGAAAACTAGTTAAATGAGAGTTGGAGAGTTTAATAAACGAAATGAACTAATACAACAAGAATATCTCTATCGCAACTAATGCAATTGCACATTTTTCATTCAAACACCAATCACTAAAATGATAATTTTAAAAAGATGACAATTTGCACTAATTAAAAAAAAAAAACAAAGAGATTATATTTTTTTTTAAAATTTTCAATGTCTAATGGTTAATGTGCACCGAAAACAAAAGGAACAATTAGAGAAATGATAACTAAGAGAGCAAAGCAAACAACATTCACTCACCAAGCAAGCAACCAAATCTCTAAATCGACCCAAAGTCTCTCAAATCGAAGAAAGACTCAAAACACCCCAATGGACCGTGTGATCTCGGGTCCAAAGCAAGGGCAACGAATCCTTCGAATGAAAGAACGAACAAACACCCAAAAGACGCAACAAAACAATCAAAGATCACAAGAGGGCATGGAGGGGTTACAACAAGTCGACAGACAATCAAGACACCAAAGCTCCCAAGGAGGCTCGATTCACCATGCCACCAGATGCCCTAGGGCTCAAATCGTGAAAAACTGGTAGACAGAGGCAAACAACCAAAGGATAGCTGTGAATTCTGGGCCAAACCGTAATTCAATGCACTCAAACAATCGGGGGAAATCATGAAGAAAAGTATTGGTCAAACTCGTGTGCCAAAAATTCAATACAAAAAGTCAGCGGTGGGTGGCGCGATCGTGGCCTTGAAACTGGGCCGCAGGCCGAGTAGCGCGAGACAGACAAATGCAACACGCGCCGAGTGGCGCGACCGTCAGCAAAACCCGCGCCGCCGAATTCTTCTCAATGAAAACTAAAAACAAGCCATCCTGAGAAAAGACCAACACAAGCTAAGCAACCACAAGGCTAAAATAATGAAAGAACCCAAACCCGTAAGGTTCATCAAGCAAGAGAAACAATCAAAGGTCCTGACTATAAACGAGACAAGGAAAACCGGATTTGCTCCCCACGGAAATGCCTAATTTGTTGGGAAGGTAAATCCCCTCTCGCTAGACAAAGAGGCGATCCCTACTAGCCCAAACAGGGTCTAGCAACAAACAAACAATGCTAAGGACGCAGCTCCTAGTTACGAATGAAAGATTTGGGATAAGAACCTACCTCGATTCCGCCGATCCGAAAAAAGAGATGCCCCCGTCCCGCCCGGCAGATCACAATCCTTCCACGATCTCCGTGGATGAACACCGCACAATGGAAGAACAAACAGACATAAGCATAGGAACCAAGATACGTAACTAAACACCTGGCCGTAAAAGACATTACCTTGTGATTAACATAATGGAAAAGGAGTGGAACCATAATCATAGTCATCTATTAAAGTGGCAAACGAATAGAAGTTACAACCAAGTTCTCCGACGTACTTGTTCCTCCTTCTGCTGGTCTCCTGCCGTCCACTGCCCTTCGCAAAGCTCGCCGGGGAAAGGGAAACCTCTCCAGTCTCGTAACAATGGTCTCCTTTGCTCATGGGCCTTAAGGGAAAGAAGACGCCAAAGACAAAGGCACTTGGGAATAGGAGATGCAAAAGCTTCAAGACTTTCAAGACTAGCTTGCCATGGATCCGAGCAAGTTTATATAGATGGGGAAGGAGGGAGTTGGGATCCCTATTATTATGGGATTGGCCCTATCAACAAGGAAGGCTCCATTAAGGTGGCAAAACTACTTCCCTTCCATGTAACTCCCGTAGCCAAACCTCCCAACTCAAGATAGGCAATGGTTGTGAGTTTGTCTTTTAACCTCAACTTCCGCCATCCATATATAAAAAATAAATTTTAAAATGGGTGGCGCGATTGTCAGTTTATGGACAGAGCGCCTAAGTGGCGCACTTTTTTGATGATTTTCCCCGAGGCGCCGAGTACCGAACTATCTACCCGCGCTCAATGCAAAGAGCCGTTTTTTCATGGATTTGCAAGGAGATGTCTCAAGGGGAATGAAGCTCATACTCGAGGGATGCAATGATGATGTTTTCAAAGGCATGATGCTGTTCACGGTGTCACGTTATGGGTCCTCCATCAAGTGGACTGGGAATGGTAGGGATTCGTGGACAACACGTGTAATACACTCAACAGAACCATCTCCGTTGCGACGCATCAGAAAGGGGCAAAGCCTTACACAAAAGCACCATGGCAAAGTCATTACTAAAGAAACTAAGGACAAAGTCACCACAAACTCGCCTCCTCGACCACCAAAGCACGCTTATCTAGTGCCTTGTGCTAATATTTTCACTACGCCACCCATATACATGTCCCGAATTTCCGCATCTCAAGACCATGGTCAAGACGTTTTAATTTGATACGATGAGGTCTATGTCACTATACTCCGATTCAATCCGTAACCTTCAAAACCTTGTGAACAAATAACTATGTGTTTTGTGCCATTTCCATAGCCACTATACTCACCTTTTCCCACCTTGAAGAGGATCGGCTTCATCTTTGGAAGTGGTTCCGCCACCCGAGGCCAAGCGCAATGAGTCCACTACTCCTTATTTGCCCGTTTTGTTTCTAAGAACCATTAAAGGACAATTTCCAATGCCCCCATCAACATTCCCTCCCGATGTCGAGATGATCTTGTTTTCGTCCACCATTTTTCTACCCATCATCATCCATGAGACCCTGTGGAAGTCCCCTTGGAGACTTCACGTTTCACTTGACCTTCAAACATCACCCGGGCTTAACATCAATAGATCCTTTATCTTCTCTTACTCTTCTCACACTTTGCATTTATGCACATGTGAACTCCTCTTCTCATGATGATGAGTGAGGTAGCTTCGCCGCTGGCCGTGGTCATTCTTCCACCGGGGCCACCCCATTCTATCACGATGACATCATTATGGAAGAAATCACGAACCATGACTTTATCTATTCCCCCTTACATCGAACCCATGTACTCGAACCACATACACCTTGTCGAAATTACATTGAAACCCAACAAGTTCAGTAAGGGGCACCCATATTTGAGAGACCGTAATAGCAATTCTCCACAACTCTCCTAGTGTATCCGGTCGTGTCAACTTTAGGACGATTATTCTTCCACATTTATAAGAAGCCTAGAGTCCCATAATACTAAATCACTCTCTGGGGATGATACCCCTTATCGTTCCTTCATCCTACTTTAGCAACCCAAGCCTCTTGTATACTGTTGTTGACCAGTCCTGGGTTTTCTAGAGAGCATCGCCCATTATCTCCAAATCCTCTCTTTGGGATAGTGACACCAGTATGCCAACCTAGAAACTTAGTAGTCCATTTGATTCATATATAAAGATTAAAATAGTTTGGTAATCCTCCATTTTCTCAAACTCAAGTATAACCATAACGAAAACAAATGGCGCACCACATCATTAAAATGTTTTTAGATTCCCCTTTTTTCTAAATACATTTTGGCATGACCAAAACATGCTCGTGGGCACCTATAGCTCCCAACCATTAAAACTTGCATCTAAGCCAAAACAACACCGAAACCCCTTTCTTCGACAGTCATACTTTTCGGTGTCATTTTCTTCGGGATAGGTCGCAGCTTTTCTGGGCTTCAAGACTCAAGCACTAGTCAGCGTAACGTACCCCAAAAAGTGTGAGACTTGGCCCGTTCATGAGCTCGGGTACCCTAAACTCGAAATTTAAATCCATTGAACAGTGAGTGGAGATTAGGGCTTCTACCGCAAATCGATTGCATCTCAATTCTAATGGTCGGCTTGTCTCATATGATCGCTCGCATGATTTAGGCCTTCTCCCTCACTACATTCACCATAGCTCCACCCGCAAATGAGTGAATTTGGAGGGGAAGATGCCTTATTAAAAGAAAACCCCCGATTTTTCTTTCTCTCGCCGCGGCCAAATCGTAGCTCAGCTTTGATGAACCATTTGTACCATTGGAAAGCTCTCACCGAGCCCTCAAATGGGTATCTGCTTTTCATGACTTGATACTTCACCATGACACATTTTATCCAAACGTTAGCATCACTTCACCCCTCCTCAAAATCAAATTTCTTCACTTGCAACACTCATACTAAAAGGGCACCGATTGCCTCCATACTTGTCCATGCTCGTGTTGATGTTCATCGTGAGTTACCATCTTGTACTCATGTTTTATGGTCACCCATTGACCTTACTTGTGGCAGCCTTCATCGAGTCACCCTTGTTTAGAGCATCCCCATTTGAGTCATCACATTCATGGATTCTATCCGAGTCCCTTTTTATCCCGCTATAGTCCTCCATCCTTCATTGCTTGGTCCTCTCTCGTGTCACACATTATGGCCTTTAGTCCCATTGTCCCGTATCCCTCATGATATTGTGTTAGTCACTCAGGTCATCCATGCCCTTTATGCGAACAAGGAATTCATCCATTCACTACTCAAAAGACTGCATTTTCATCATCATCATTGGTGTCCGTTCCTGGCTGCCGCTTCTACTATTTTCTCTAGTGCCTTAGTTTAGGATCCCCTATTTCCTCACCTATGGTGGACCTCCTTCCGTCGACATCACCTCATTCATTCCAAAAGATTGCATCTAGAGAGTGGTGTACCTTGGTTCCACTTCCACCTTTTGCTTGTTGCCCCCGATCGTGTGCAAAGGACCCCTTATTTTCCTTTGACTTGATTGTTTCTACCTGGGCCTTTCAAGATGATCAAGATCCATATACTTGCTTTGTCGGATACAAAGAATCGATATCGTTGATTCCGGCATGTGTGAGATGTCCCACCCTCATGAGGGGGTGACCCTATGTAGCTCTCAACATACCTGCATGACCTCTTCATCGTAGCCTTCGATGCAAACTCTCCATATATTTGATGATGTCACTTAGCCGCTTGCAACGCCTTTTTTTGATTTGCATGTATTAGTCGTATTTCGAGAGCCCTTTCCATTTACAGGCATTGGGGTTGTATTTGTATCTCATGTACTCAGATATTACTTGCGGTAAGTCTTGTTGTTATCTCAGTGCACCACATGGCGTGGAGATTCATCATTATATCTTTTTTATTTGGCTCATGTTTATGCCAACATGTACTCTATCGTGTTGGGAAAAATACTAAGAGGGGGGGGGGGGGGGTGAATCAGTATTTAGTGCAAACAATATGACTTTGATATTTTTCTTAAAAAACCATACGCAAATTTCCCCGAAGCAAACCCACATATATATGCGGATATCCTTTACAAAACTCGTGTATATCCAAGATCTAATTATGCATTTAGTTCGACTTAGATCATTGCATTACTTATTCATCAGTGATATTTAGAAAGCATAAAACAAGTGCAGTAGAAGAATGTAATAATCATCACACATATGCAACCACACATGAACACTCAGGGATTTTTAGTGGAAACCCACCGGAAAAAACCACCGCTACCATCATCTCGCCAATTTTTATTATTAAGAAAATCTCATAACATGTACTGTGCAACCATACCAAAGACAAGAAAAAGTACCCACCGCGTAAGGCTACAACCTTCTCTCATTTACCAAATTTCTCTTCGGAAGGGGAGTAACAACCCCTACTCTCGTTTACCAAACTTCACCCCGGAAGGGAGCTACTACCCCCCGATATTAGCATCAGCCTCTACCGGCGTAAGTTTCTACGTTCAGACCGAAGGTTTCAACCTCGATCCACTACGTACCACGTTCATCAATTTTTAAAATCGATCAAACAGCCTCCAACACAACCCTTTACTTGTCAATAAACAACCTTTCGCCCAATGCATCAAAATGTAACAAAGGAAACCACCTAGAATCCTAATACGTAGATAACCCGTACTCTGCATTAAATATGTTAAAACACATTCAACCTTGAGCAACCATGAGATCGTATATCATACGCACTTTTATTTAATCATACCCGCGTATATATGCTTTTATGAAGTGAACCCGCGTATACATCCGTGCATTTACCGAATAACCCTAACCGTCCATACGCGACCTTATTGAAACAGATCCACATATACACGTGCCTTTCACGAACCTAACTCCGTGTATATATCCGTAAAAGACAAAAATTCTCACAACAGATCAAATCTTAAGGAATCCACCCAGATTTCTTCAAGCTTTTCGGGCCGATTTGTACAAAGTCTTCATCAATCTTTTTCAGATCATCCAAGAGATTCACCATTTCTAGATCTAGAGATCTTTAACCTTCACCATGTTCATAGATGCATCGTAGATTCAGACCTACCAATCAAGAAAGCGTAGTTCAACCATGAAGATATACTTCAGAGAAGTATTCATTAAAGCCAAGACACTTGCACACCCATGGACAATGATTTTCTTCTCCTTATATAGATTCGTCTTCATCAATACCATGAGTCAAAACCACATCACTTCCGATGGTATTCCCGGGACGGATCAAATAGACAATAAAACGCTCAATAAAATGAGTCAATACTGATGGTAAGAACTCTCATTTTACATATTTAGGAGCACAATTGAGCATATGCGACTTGCATGTTATTTCCGCGTGCATACGCGCGACTTCCCCCAGACAAACTCTCTTATTCCTTGTGACGTACACTTTTCATCACCGTTCGGCCCATTCTAGAAATTCTTTCTTCGCACCTTCTATACCGATATCGATGTATATCATTCACAATCTCATCAAGAAAAACTTCATTAAGTAGGTTGCCATCATCTTCATCAAGTGGGTTTCCATCATGGACAACACTCCAAGATCATATTGCCAACAATCTCCCCTTTGGACTTGATGGCAACCACGATGGAGTTTGAGCACAACACTCCCCTTATTCAAACACCATGCCACTCTTCGACATCAAGGGCAAAGGGCGGGGTCAAACCAACACAAGGTTTTTCTTCTCAAGTTCAAGCTGAATCTTCAAACCTATTATTCAATGAAGTACATGACACTATGACCTTTCCTATCACCAAGGACTCATACTTACATCAAAGATCCAACCAAGTGGATTTACATATGTGACCCAAGTACCCAACCATGTGGGTTTTCACATTTTGACTCAATTACCCAACCAAGTGGGTTTACAAATCTTAAAAAGCCCTTTACATGGATGAATATTACAAATTACATCATAGGTCATAGCCTTTTCATCAAATTACACATATGAATTTTATAACCAATACCAAAAGGACCTCAAGAGAGAGATCATATTTCGTAATCATATCGCCAAAATGCATTACACCCAAGAAGGCTAATGCTCCCCCGAAACTATATAACCAATGCATCCTTTCCAAGTGACTAAAACTCCCTTAGCTTCAGGTATCTTGAACACTTTCAACAACAAATCATCAAGGCATCTTCACCCAATATCGTAGAAAGAACAAAATATAAGAGTCACATCATTAGAGATACCAAACAAGCATCAGCAAATTGCAGCGAGTGCACGTCGACCCTAAAAATTTGTCGGCCAACCAACCATACGTTGGTTTTTGTGTGTTTAACTCACGTATACGTGATCATCGCTAGGAAACCCACGTATCCAATTTAATCTTCGAATTTAGAAGACGTGTCTTCCGACCAGCGGTGAGGACTACTCCCAGCCTTTCTCATTTTAGATATTCGAATGCTTCCTCGCGCAGGTTTGCTAAAGATACTCAGCAATTTGTCTTTGGAGGGAACATACTCCAACTTCTGAATTTTTGTTCAAGCACTTGTTCACGTAAGAAGTATACTCGATGGAATGCTTGGGTCTTCGAATGCATAACCCATTCTTTGAGATATCGTATGGCACTTCTGGTAGTGTTATCACACATAATGGAAATAGGAGATGTACATTTGATTTGAAATCTTGTAAGGTTTGCACTATCCAAAGGAGTTGAAAGTGCAACAAGATGCAAAGCAGCCCACATATTCGTCACTGTGAGATAAGCAATATAATTTTTCTTCTCTCTGCTAAAACTAAGATACTAACCGGGTCCCATATAGAATGCACCACCACTAGTGCTTTTCCGATCATCAACATTTCCAAGCACCGCTCGCTGTAAGCATGAAGAGTAAGATCAACATTATTTGGATACCATAGTCCAAAGTGTTGAGTTCCTTGCATATATTTGAATATTCTTTTAATGTACCCTAAAGGTGAGACTTTTGGATTAGCTTGGAATCGTCCAACAATCCCAACCGCATGCATAATGTCCCGTCTAGTCCCAAGAGATAAAGCAGGGCTTCCTATCATTGATTCGTATTCCGGTTGATTCACCGTGAGAATCATCATGAGAACTCGAGATTACATCCAGCTTATCATTGGTGTACTTATGCTTTCAGCCTTCCATGCCATACTTCTTCGAATTTGCTTAATATATTTCGAAGCCAGGATAAGAATATAACCATCCGTAGTTTTCTTCACTTGCAAGCCAAGAAAGAATGTTAGTTCTCCAAGTAAGGACATTTCAAATTTTCACAGTAATACGTAAGCAAAATTTCGACTCATAGATTCTTCATTACTCCCAAAAATGATATCATCAACATATAAAACCACAATAAATGCTTTATCATTTTCAACTTTTGTGTATAAGTCGTTACCGCAGGACTCCCTTTGAAAATCCTTGTTGATGAAGATATTTGTCAAGACGATAATACCATGCCCTTGGAGCTTGTTTGAGACCATATAGAGCCTTTTTAAGTTTACAAACAAGATTTTCTCATCATTTCAAAATGACTTCTTCCGGTTGTTCTATATACACCTCTTCTTCTAGATCACCATTGAGAAAAGCGGATTTAACATCCATTTGATAAAATTTGATTTGTTGAAAACTTAGAAAAGAAAGAAACATTCTTATGGCTTCAAGTCTAGCTACGAGCAAAAATTTTCTTCAAATTATATACCTTCTGTTATATAAATTTCGTAAAACCAATCTATTTTTGTTTCTTATAACATCCCCTTTCTCATTTAACTTTGTTTCGGAATATCCATTTAGTTCCAATGACATTTTTATCATGTGGTCTTGGTACCAAATCCCATGTTTGATTCTTTTCAATTTGATCAAGCTCTTCATTCATGGCTTGAATCCAACATTCATCTTTGCTAGCTTGATTGATATCAGGTGGCTCAATTGTGGATAAAAATGCTAGATAGCTAGAAGATCCCACAAGAGTCCTCCTTGTTTGTACACATGATTCCTTGTCTCCCAAAAATTTGAGATTCAAAGATGATTCTTTCTTTAACATATCTAGATGGAGCTCTTCGTATAAATCATCTTCAAAGTTCTTCATTGGATCCACTATCTATATCATTTCTATTTGATGTAGAAGGACAAAAGTCACCATCATCTTCTTATGTTATTTTTTCTTCTTTAGGAGTCAAGTAGAGACTCATCAATACATTCAACATTCTTTTGGAAGCCTTTTATTGTAACATTTGTATGCTCGCTCAGATGAGTAACCAAGAAGTATCCCTTCATCCGATCTAAAGGTTCAAACTTGCCAAGCTTTTCATCATTATTTTGATAAAGAATTCACTTCCAAAAAACTATAAAATGCTTCACAGAGGGAGAATTACCATACCAGAGTTCATATGGAGTTTTGTCACTATTTACCCGAACATGTGCCTTGTTGAGAATTTTTACCGTATGTGTATGCTTCTCTCGTAACATGTCAGAGTTCGAATCATCAAGAATAGCTCTAGCCATTTGTTGAATTGTTCTATTCATTCTTTCGCTACGCCATTTTGTTGTGGAGTGCCACGACAGAGAACCTGCTTCTTTTTTATGCCATGTTTTCAAAAATTCAAGGAATTAATTTGATGTATATTCTCTCATAAGATTCCAAGATTACTTGATTTTTAGATCTAATTCATTTTCCACCAATGCTTTCAAGATCCGAAATTTTTCAAATGCTTCATCTTTGTGTTTAATCAACCCGATCCAACACATTCTAGAGAAGTCATCAAATAAGATATAGTATCTTTCCCCACGTGCGACTTTTTCCCCAGGTCCACATATGTCGTATGAATGAGTTCAAGAGGCTTATTTGATGATCCTTCTTTAGCATTAAATTGAACTCTTTGTCTCCATAATGACCGGGGTGTTTGCATATGATACTGCAGAGTAATATCAAAGACCACGAACAACTTGAAGTCCGTTTGATTTATTGATTTGAGAGAAGCCTGATGTCTGTACTTAGTGCCATAGCCACTCTTTCAAGATTTTCTCAAGTAACATTGATCTTTGCAGCTCTTTAATACATACAAGGCTTCGAGTTCTTTTCCCTTTTATAATAGTTTTACTCCGTATCAAGATCATCAACCACACATTCTTTTGAACTAAAGACAACTTCTAGCTTCCGATCACACATTTGACTTACACTTAATTTGTGCCATGCCTTAATCCATCCACATACATGACATCATTAGGCCTTCACCTTTTCTTTAGAAACATAGACCCTTTTCCCTTTAATGACAAGCATACAGCATTACTTCCAAAGTAACTTTCTTTTTCTTTTTCTAGAGCATTATATGCAAGAAGTTTTTTGTCACCTTTCATGTGTCTTGAGCATACACTATCAATGTACCATTGATTTTCTTCTACCTTCGCAAATAACGCTATCCCATAATTTTCAACCCGTAATTCCTTATTTTTCCATACTTTGGAACTTGAAGGAGTGTTGTTTTTAATGGACTTTGCTCCTTACATTCGTATTCTTCATGGCTGTGTTTATTACAATAAGTACATTCAACTTCATTTGAAGAGGAGAAAAGTTGTTATAGGTGTCTTTCTTTGGTTCAAAAGATCCATCCTTTTCTTTCTTGCTTCTCTTGTCATGATGGTTTTATATGCAACACATTGGAATGTACTTTTATGACCAAAATTGTGACATAGAAATGATGTCCATTGAAGTAGAAACTTCGATCATGAAATCTTTCCTTTCTATTTGAATTTACCCGTTGGTTGTTGCTTCTTTGAGAGATATCCCCGTTAGTGTTCCTTTGAATTGTGATGATCATGCTTTAATTCGTAGAGATTATTTATTCCCTTGGTTTGAAAGTGGTTGAATGTAGTACACCAAATATGTACCGTTTTAGATAATTTTGGTGATGAAGTCTGAGAAGATTCTCCTGTGATATCCAAGACCTCGTCTTTAAAAGAGGAGAAAGTTCAAACTTGATAATCTCAATTAAGGTTTCGTATCTCTTAGCGAATCTAAGATTCCGTAGCCTTTACTTTCAAGTTCTTTTCTTAGACTTACTACTTCACATTCTAATTTCTCATCGTGTTTCTTTCGTTTCTTCATTCTGCGTTTTTAGAGTTTCTATGATTATTTTACTTTCTTCCAAGCATATTTTGAGTTGATTGTTTTGATCAAGAAAATCATTGTCATCTAGAGCATCCATAAAAAACCATCCTTGTCATCTCTAGAATTATTTTCAAATGCCATGAGAAGTCTAAGATCTTGTTCACATTCTTCCTCACTATCGTATAACCCATCACTATCTTTCATTTGTATAGTAACTTCTTCTAGTGCTAGATCTACTTATTCATTCTTGTTACTTCTTTCCCTTTAGCAAATATTTATTTATAAGGACACTTTTCAGCATAATGACCAACTCTTCCATAATCAAAACATGTGAAAGGAAGCTTACTCTTTGAATTTTCTCACCCTTAGTTGAGGCCTCACAAAGTTTGCCTCATCTTCTTCCGAGATATATCCCGATCCTTCGGGTTTTTGAACTTTTCCTTTTGTAGAAGCTTTAAAAACATATTCTTTGATCACTCGATCCTCCTCTCCTCATTTCATATGCAAATAATATGCCATGAAGTTGCACCACAAGAAGAGTTTTAAGATCCCGTTTTTCTTCAAGAGCAGAAAGACTTTGATTCAAATTTTGTCGTTAAGGATCTTAATATTTTCTCAACCAAAGTAGATTCTCATGGATTTTTTCTCCTGCATTTACTTACACGATTTACAACATCATCAAGACGTAAAAAGAACCGGCAATATTCTCATCACTATGCATCTTTAAATTTTCATATTCAATTTCAGAGTTTGAAGTTTGGCACTTTACCTTTCGCATCACCTTCATAACTTAGAATGATTTTTTCCCATATCTCCTTTGCCGTATTTAGCCGCATAACTTTGACAAATTCTCGATTCAGCTTAGACTTCCGTTAAAGCATTTGATCAGCTCTCTCTTCAGATTTATTTCCCTATAATTCTTCTTTTCTCACGGATTCACAGGCCAGCACTGATATTGATATCCTTGTTCAACAATGGCCCATACATATGTTCCCATAAATCAAGATAGGATCTCATCCTTATTTTCCTAAGATTGAAATTGCTTCCCATTAAAGAGTGGAGGCTTGATAGATGTTGTTCCATCTTGATCAAGCCATCTTGTTTGATCTTCTCTCTAACTGGTTAAGATTTTTCAGAAGGACCGCTCCGATACCAATTGTTGGGAAAAATACCGAGTTGTGGAGGGGCGTGAATCTCGCATTTAAATACAATAAGACTTTGATATTTCTTTCTTAAAACCATACGCAACTTTCCCCGAAGAAAACCCGTATATACGCGATATCCTTACAATCCCGGCGTATATCCAATTATCTAATCATGGCATTTAGTTATTGACTTAGATCATTGCATTACTTATTCATCAAATATTTAGAAAGTAGAAAACAAGTGCAAGAATAACCAGGAATAATCATCACACATATGCAACCACACATGAACACCAGATTTTTAGGTGGAAACCCAATTTAGAAAAAAACCACCACCGCCGTCATCTCAGCCTTCAATTTATTATTAAGAAAACTTCTTACAACATGTACTAGTGCATACTCATACTAGTACGCAAGCACCCACCCGTAGAAGTCTACAACCTTCTCTCGTTTACTGGGCCCTCTCCCCGGAAGGGAGCAACAACCCCTCGCTCTCGCTTTACCAGCCTCACCGAGCGGGAGCTACTACCCCCATATTAGCACCCGCCCCATCGGGCAGGTAGTTTACTGCTCGTGTAGACCGAAGGGTTTTGAACCCCGTATCCACTACGGTGACCACGTTCATCAATTTTTAAACTGATCAAAATGTACCAACACAACCCTTACTTGTCAATAAACAACCTTTTCCCAATGCATCAAACAGTAATGTTGAAACCACTATAACCGTAATATCGTAGATAACCTGCATCTCCTTTAATAAATATGCAGAAACACATTCAACCTTGAGCAACCATGAGATCGTATATCATACGCACTTTTATTTAATCATACCGTATATACGTGCTTTTTATGAAGTGAACTTCCCGCGTATACATCTGCAACATTTACTGGGATTAACCTTAATTGTCCATACGCGACCTTTTTGAAATGTAGATCTCACAGATACACGTTCTCATTTAACCGAACCTCGCGTATATATCCGTAAAAGACAAACTTTGCACAATGATCGATCTTTATGAAGTTAACTAGATTTCTTCAAGTTATTTAGCCAGATTACAAATGTGCCTTCATCACTTCTTTCGATCATCCAAGAGATTCACCATTTCTAGATCTAGAGATATTTAACCTTCTGCCATGTTCATAAATGCATCATAGATTCAGATCTATCAATCAAGCATAGTAGTTCAACCATGCGCATATACTTTAGAGTGAAGTATTCCATTAAAGCCTGTGACACTCGTACACCCATGCACAATGATTTTTCTCCCTTATATAGATTTGGCCTTCATCATACCATATGAGTCAAAACCACATCACTTCGATGGTATTCCCGGACGGATCGTACAATCCAACAGCCAATACAATGGGTCAATACCATGGTAGTAACCCCGTTTTACATATTTAGAGTGCAATTGAAAGCATACGTGACTTGGTACGTTATTTCCCGCGTGCATACGCGACTTCCCCAGACAAACTCGCGTATTCCTTGTGACGTACACTTTTCATCATCGTTTCCGTCCATTCGGAAATTATTTCTTCTCAAGACCTTCTCTATACCGATATCGATGTATATCTCACAAGATCATCAAGAAAAAAATTCATTAATTAGGTTTCCATCATCTTCATCAAGTGGGTTGCCATCAAGGACAACACTCAAGATCATATTGCTAACATATTGATCGGTCCGTTATTTATCAGACACATTATTCTTTTGTACTTTTTCTGGGCGGCATAGGTATGCCTCCCCCGCTAATTTTTAAGCAAGATAGTTACCCACTCATAAAAAGAGACTTGTCGCACTTGTAAGTCTCATCTCCTCGTGGTCTAATTCTTTAGCACATCATTCCACCTTACATTCCTCTCTCTCTCGATTTCCTTTGATGTCCGTGATTGAGTTCTACAACGTACTTTGGTCATACGATTTGCTCCTAACACTCATACACTCGGGGGGCACCGTTACACCATTTTTTGGTCATCTAACCTATTATCATTAGATGGACCCAAGTACACCATGTAAGACCAATTTTACCTTAAGTAAAATTTCTTTCACTATGTAAAATAACTTAATAAAACACATTTATTAGGTTGTTTATGGTCTAAATGTGAAAACCCCAAGGGGAAATATTAAACAAATCTATATTTTTGGTTTTCCTCATGGAATAATTAATTAAAAAAATAATTTAATTATTATTTCTAGTCATATTTAACTCCAAAACAAGGAAATTAATTAGATAAACTCATTTATCTTATTATTTTCAGAATAATTATTTAAACCTTATTTAAAATAATATTCCTTGTTAAATTTGACTAAATCATTTATAAATAACCGAATAAATCATTATTTATTCAATTATCATTCAACCACTTAAAATGATAAATAAATCATTTATTTATTTATTATTTACAAATAAAGGATTTATTCCAAGTCAAATACCTTTCCCCTCCAACAAATATAATAAAATATTCCATAAAGGTGGATCGAGATTTGGTTAATATTATTTTAATCATGCACCAAGATCTAGAATGACCTAATATTTTGTTATTTATAGAAGGGTTTTTCCTACCATTCTTCACCTTTTGTTGCCTCTTAGATCACCCTGATCTACACTCTCGACTTGACTTTGAGCCATTATCATTGTCATATTTTCCATTATTTACTTTGTGAGCTCCCTTTGAGTTCTATGTTTGTTTGGGTTTTCTACATCAACAAGAGAGATAAATTCTAGATATGAAGTGCCGAGGGACTTCCAAGAACCCATCCCATCGAGGGAGAATTGGAAACACCTTTTCTCGTTTTCCTCCTGTGCCATTAATATAAAATTCTTTAAAACATATTATTATCAGTTCTCTGTCATTGATGCATGGAGAAAAAACTTATTTTTACCGCTTAATGTATTTTTATGCATAGATTCAATATATTAACAAATTTACCCTCAATAAGTAGGGCTATAAGTTATAAGCTTTCAGGCTAAAGTGGTTCTTTTTCGTACACTTCGAATAAAGATTCATACTAACATTCTCCTAACAATAACCACTAGAGTGAGGCCCTTTGTTTCCATCCTCCATCTCTTCCACAAGATGGACAAGCCAAACTCCCCAAAAGAAACCAAAGAAACAATAGATCTTGTTGTTTCCTCTCCTCCTTATGTGCATCATGAAGAAAAGCATACTAATGGACATATGAGATGTCACATCAGCTTCATACAAAGAAACATCATCAATGCACATCATGGGATTCATTATTCCAAGTTTCACATAATACAAAACACATAGACATAGGAGATGTCATGTGGTGGCCAAACTCTCTAAGTGAAACCAAAATTAACATGCCTTCTTTTGCTGCAATTTATCATTGAAACACAAGGCATGATTCGTAAAATGATGAGCTATTTGTTGGTATCTATACTCACCCAAGAGCAACCAAATAGGTGAGACATGCATCCTTCTTCATTTCATATGTGTTTTTCAAGGCATGGACTGTAAAAATAGGAGCCTTGGAGGAGTGACATAACTCTCCCAATGGAAACCAACGAACCAAGCTTGTCACGTCCATGTAAATCATAAGTGATCATGTGATCCCTTTCTCATCATCCTCATCCACTCACCCCAATATGGAAGATGAGTGATGTACATAGAATCATGGTATCCTCCCTTTGTAGAATACCATCTCCCCAAAAATGTTGAAGAAATTTGCACTTCATGAAATGTTGAAATGCATCTCTAATGAGATTCCCACGGAGATTCTCTCTCCATCAAAGGCCCTCTCCAAAACAAAAGAAGTTTTGGATTTGCCGTAGGTAGAAGTTTCTTTCTTGAGCAAGGAGATGCCTACCGAGAAAGGGTCATCTAAGGGAGAAAAGGTTTCTCATTTCAAGATGTATATCATTTGTCATATTTTCTTTCATCGTTTTCTTCATGGGTGAAGGCCTGCATCGCCTCCAAGAATGATGAAGCCCTTTCTTTGTCACCGCCACAAGGGACAGCGTTGTAGATCTGCTGTGGTAACACACATGTTGTCTCAAAAGTAAGGCACACACGGACTCATAATCGTAAATTGTACATGTGGGATAATGCTAATCCCATTTTCTAAAACTTTACACCACAACTCAAAGGGTTGAATGTAGCTCAAAAATGATGAACATGGATATTTTTTAGTCTCGTCTCGATCAGCATCAAGGGTCCTCTGTACGGATATGTCTCTCGCTTCAAATCAGAATTTTTTTCTAACCCTCGGGTTATGTATCGATCTTGAAACAATATGTACTAAATTTTATGCATACCTTTGATCAATCGATATGTGGCAACCTCTTTGAAAGAACACAAGAGTTCCTCCAACTCGGGACAATAGTGTCTCCAATCGATGGTAAGAGTTATGGCCTCTTTTATTCAAGTGTACCAACGCTCGGTATCTTCCTCCTCTTCCTCATGCATCTCCGATCAATTCATGGACTCACATGTCAAGAGCTCAAGAATATTTCTTTGCAAAGATGCGGTGTGTCTCTTCTTCAGGCTGCCACCCCGCACGTGGTGAAAGTGAGTGACCCTTTCCAAGAGTGAAAAGATTGAAATTCCTTCCCTTGGTTCCCTTAGGAGATGCCTCTTCAGAGCACAACTCGTCTTCTCCATATCAAAATTCTTCCTCAAATCAGAAATAAATCCGAATACTGGTCACCCTTTGCATGCTCTAGGTGCCCAACCACTCGCCTTCTCGATTCATCTAAGAGATGAAGTGCTCTAATTAATAGCCTCTCTTTAGCCACAAGATGTAGCTTGAAAATGAATCCAACTCCCTCCTCCATGCCTTGACACGCGTTTCGAGGGAAGATCCATCAAATGTAGGCAAATATAATCTATTATGCCTCTTCCTTCTATTGCCGCTATACGATCCTCTCTTCTCTAACTGAAGAATTTTGGGAGAGTTAGCTTCTCCTCAAAGCCTAGACCGTGCTTTTTACTCTCTTATGATATGTAACTAATAATCTCATGAGTCTCGCTTTCATTCCTTTCACTTCTATACCTCTTACTTCCTTTCAAAGAAAGGGCATGGGGCGGATCTATGAGAGATAGATCTTCCTCGTCTTCTTTGCTAGGAAGTACTTTCCTCATCACATCTTCTTCGATCTTCTCTCTGCTCTTCATCCTTCATTCTGATAAACCCTCTTTGGAGTTATCTTACATGGATATAAAGAAAGGAGTGACATATTTTTCATCCTTCATGATAGATCTCATCTATATTTTCTTTGTTCAATGTAAAAGATGAAGTGTCCACAAGCTGAGCCAAAGATCATGCTATGATACCACTGTAATTCATACAACAAGATAAAAAATAAATCTAAGTACAAATTAGAATATGCAGAGAGAGATGAGACATTTTATTATATTGGAGATGATTCAGTTACACAAGTACATAATATAGGTAGATCTAGCCAAAAAGATGAGCTAGGATCACCCTAATAACATGCATACAATGTGTACAATGTAATCCGGGGAGAGGCTCGTAGAAAATACCGTTGTCCCCGGCGAATATAAACATGGGAGTTGCAGCAGGATGAAAAAGGGAAATGCAAACATCTACTCAAACTCGGGAGCTCCAATGATGCCAAGATTCAATATTTGACCAATGTGATGGATTCCCAGATAACCTTAAAGGATTTTCCATCCGCAACTTCGGGAAAATCACCTCCCTAGGATTCGATCCTGATATGTCAGAAATACGTATCTAAAGCTAGATATGAAGAATAGATGGATGAAATGTGTGCTTAGATAATATATATGCTTGAAGGGTTGATCCCTTCATCGTATCTATGAGCTAAAAGTTCTATATCTACCTTCTCAATCCTCTAACGATGAATTCAACTGGCCGCAACATGCTCGCCAATGTAGGAACGGACTTGGTGAGGGAGAGAGAGGCCTTCCCGCCTACAAATATGCCGCAATAAACTCTAGGCCGATGGTAAGATCGATGGAAATGTGAAGGAATGATCCTTCACCGGATTGCTAACCGAAGTACTAGCAACTCTTCCTCCTTTTATATTTGTAATATGGACAACGTTATTCCCGAAGCGAATACCGCCGCTAGGAGGTCAATAAATTTTGGCTCCGATGCCAACCGCAATGTGGCTCAGAGTGCTAATCTATAAGCCCAGGTGATGGGAATAATCCCTCACCTCATTCTCCGTGATGATGTGAATCGAAGACAACTTCCACCTTCCAAACTGATCTTTCGGAATTCTTCGATTTCGAATAGGAATGTTCTCGCGTAAAGTAGAAAAAGGAAATGGCACTTAAAGCCCGATGTATAATGAAGTAAAATCCTATTTCTAGAGCTACTCAGCAAAGAGGTGATTCCCCGCTCAAGAACAACTCCGTGCTAAACAACACCGCAATCTCCTCGCTAAACATCCCAAGAATGCAAGTGGAATGTCACTGACAATTCCTGCATCTAAAATATCGATGTCAAAATAATCCAAGATTCCTTTCTCCTTTGCCTTCATCTCCTTTATAATGTTTTATTGCCAAGCCTTCGAGCTAATATCAATTGCGCAGTCTCATGTGGACAACATCCTCCAAGTGGGATCGCACTGCTTCACAAAATCAACCAAACCAAAATAGGTGCAATGTACACTCCTCCATCATGTGTGCTTCATTCGCACATGATCCTCCACGCTTGATCATTAATGATCAATCATCCTTTGTTTGACATCTTCAAGATTTTAGTTGACTGAATCAACCCTCCATGATCTTTCTCATTAAATGAGACATGATCTCCAATCTCATTCACATTAGTAGTCGCTTCTCAACTACCTCTTTGTAGATCTAGGCTAAATTAATCCACATTCACACATACAAAGTGGATGTTTATTCTTATTGAGGATTGTGGGTCCCTCCACCCCTTTTATTTACTTAATTCATTAAGAAAATAAAGGACTCTAATATTCCAAATATGATGTGAAAATTTGGGAATATTACACTTCTTTAGCTTAATTAGGTTTATTTAAGATTTTTCTTCAAATTCTTAACCCTAATTTTGGCAATTCTGGTTTCGTGAAATAGTTTCTCGCCATATGCCTCTAGAGGTTGCTGTTTATTTCCGCCTTCTTTAAGATATTCTATATGATCATTCACCCTCTCAATCAAAAATTATGTGTCTTTCTCTATTTTGTAAGATTGATCAAATCATCAAATTTTAGTGACCTAATGGAGGAGATAATTATACTTTGCTCTTTTTTTCCTAGTTAATCCTCTTTGCTCTTGCCTGGGTTTATCTCAACCTCCTTTCTTAAAATTATAAACATTCATCATTTCTCTACAATTACCTTTCTTTTCCTCAAGGTCTTCCTTTGGTTTGCTTTGGAGCATCTGCTTCACCTTCAATTACATATTTTCTTGTCAGGAGGAATTTTATCATGAAATTTTCCCTTGAGAGGTTTTCCTGAGCCTCGCTATCTCTACCTCTATTTTTCCGATTATCTCCTCAATCGAATTGTTTTCCATTTGCTCTACTCATGTCAACCTCCATGTGTTCTTACTCCTCATGTTGTTGCAAGGGTGACTCACTCTCATGCCTAGGTGGCTTCTCCATGGTTTCTCCTAATACTTGCTTAGGTTCAGTTTGAAAGTACAATCTTTAGTAATCATAGGAGAACGCCTCATTTTTTTATCGTTCTCATAAGTTTGAGTGACTTGGGTCTCCGGGTATCTTTGGAACCTCTGGTGGTCTTGGCTTAAGATCCAACCTCCAAAGGCTTTGAGAGATGATGCCGATGGTATGCTTGGAATGACAGGATCAGATTGGACATAGAAGCAACTAACTTCATGAATGTTTCCCAAGAAATATTTATTTATGAGAGTCGATGAAATACTATAACCTCGACCAAGCCATGATGAAACAAATTATTTTGGTGACCCTTTCCTTTTACTCTATACTCTTTAGTCATTTTGACCGACTTGCAGATAGAGGAGGAAAATTGAGTGGCTTGTGGAGTGAAATGCTTCAATAGCCTTACAGTTATCAATGGCCAATATTGATAACCTCCTTCACATGTAAAATACTTCATGATCAGCTTCATCAAATTTGGAATACTCATCAAGTAAATTCCTTAAGGGGAAAGATGTGTTCAGAGCATCTTTATAATGTAATTTTAATAAAAAATTGATAGCTTCAATGTCCAAATCCATCCCTTTCAACCTAATTTATTCATGGTTCAAGATACCGTCGAGGTTATAAATTTTACTGATATAGAATTCAATACATGCTATGTTAGCCTTACCTCTCCTAACATGGGTGGAAAAAATGCTTGTCAATTGAAAGTATGACAGCTCATACTTCGATTATTTCACAAAACCTTAAACAACAAATGTCTTAAAAGGATTTATTGAAATAGGGAGAAGCATTGATCTCCTCGAAATTGGATGGCTCAAACCTAGAATTATGATCTCCTTACCGTGGCTTTCTCTTCTCACATTCCATGATGTTTTTCATCAAAAAGAAAACCCAATCTTGATGTGAAGGAAAGGGAAGGTGAAAATTTAGAAAATAAAGGATAATGATGCAAAGGTTTAGGGACATATATGAGAGGGATTTGACTTTAGTGGAAAAAATACCTAAAAATTTGGGGAGATATGGTGGTGATTTAGAAACACAATTAAAGGAATTCTTGAAATGGATAGAAAGAGGGGAAAAAGGCTAAAATATAGTCCCAACCCGTAATCTCTCATAAGAAAATGCGGGGCCAGGCTAGGTTTTGTGGAAAAAATGAAATAAATGAGGGAGATGAATGTGGGAAATATTTTTGGGAGGTAAGGAGGTGTGTAGGAAGGTGATAGGGTAGAAAAACCAAGAGTTTTCTCATTGAAACAAACCAAACATGAAAAGAAAGCTGAAAAATGCAACCAAAACCCTATAAGAGGGATTTGACCATTTATCAAGAAACTGGATTGAATGAGAGGTGAGGAATGTCCAAGCCATCGATTTGAAGCATTCAAAACTTCGAGAAATTATGATTTGACCCTTTTATGGATTTTCATAGCTTGAATGCCAAAATATGGTAGATTACAAGAAGCATCTTGTGGCTGCCCCATAAGTGTAGCTGAGAGCATAAATGTAGTGTGCAACAATCATGATAATTTTTTTGTGGTTGAATTCTGATTCGGATGGAAATGGGGAGTTTGTGGAGCATGAGAGGAGATCTTTTGAAACCAAAGGATGAAATGAACTCAAGAGAAGCTTCATTTCCCTTAAAATTTACAAACTTTTTCTTTTGGATTTAGTGACATCATATACCGTGAGAAAAACATCTTTTGAAATATTTTGACAATGTAGCATATTTTTTTTTGTAAAATGGACAAGTTTCCTTAACAAATGAAAATGAATCTTATTTTCCTTTCTTACATGACATGATTGAAATTATGATGACAAGATAAAATTATCCCTATACCATGACCTAGATGATAGTATGTTAACTAATTTATGACCCTAGACACTTAAATGAATGACGTGACCTTGAAAATGATGATGACCATGAGGGTGGAGGGAGCAACATATGACCTAGAAAATATCTAGTAAGCAAAATTTATTTGAGAATTTATTTGAAATTATAAAATTTGACCTAGGACCCTATCAACTAACCTTGAAAGAGTACATTTTATCACCGGTGACTGATGTATTACTAACATGGCTGGACATGTTCGGATTGGGGAGGATCCCTTGGTCCGTATGTGGAAATTCTCACCTTCTCCCCATAGAAGCTCATTCAATTCTTTGGAGGACGCCTCGGTATT
The DNA here is from genome assembly GCA_034641835.2 of Pinus albicaulis. Taxonomy (NCBI): domain Eukaryota; kingdom Viridiplantae; phylum Streptophyta; class Pinopsida; order Pinales; family Pinaceae; genus Pinus; species Pinus albicaulis. The sequence continues at coordinate 59,716 of JAXQQM020081225.1, read as the reverse complement.
TCAATGCTTCGATCATGTTGCTCACCTCAAAAATTCCATGATTTTCTCTCAGCATGGAAATCATACTAGGAACTTCACATTCCTACACCTCTAAATAGGATCACACTACACTAATGCATTGGTTGAGTCATGTGTTATGATTTCAATCGTATTAAGACAAACTTGTTTGGGCATCCTCGGCGCGCGATATTATTCTCCCAAGGAAGGCTATCCTATCATATATGTCAATCATCATCCTCCGGAGAATCTATGGTGGTGGCACCCCTTATGGAAATTCAAACGTCCACCTAGAAGCAGATTATTTGTCCTGGTGCATTATTCATGACAAGATTCCTACTAGACTAATCCTTAGAAACATTATTTCCTTGCCCCCGATGGTGTTCTCTATACGAGTGTGGTTGAGGGTGTATACCACCTATTCTTACACTTCCCTACATCCTCTTCTCTATGGAATCAATTGATTAATATCCCCAATATCATACTATCATGGAATGGCCCATTTGTAACCAATGCTTGGGGTGCTCGTGGAATAGTTACCATCCCCAAGCTTTTTAACATCCCTTTACTTGCCTTCTAGGCACTTGTCTCGCTAGAAACAAATTTCACCTTCCATGGGAAGCCTCCCAATTGGAGACACATCTTCTCACATCATCTCCTATATCACATGATATCTGATGAACCGTAAATCCACCTCACGAACTATTATTCCTTAAGTTATTGGAAAATAATTATCCTTGGGCATACTTTGATGGATCTCGCACAACAAAATGGATGTGCTAGGGGAGTGGCATTATACCTTCATGAGGGTCATTTTTTCAAATTAAAAATAGGCTTGCAGAGGCACTAGCAATTTTTTTGAACTTTATTTCCTTAGAGACCTTCTCCCTTTTGCAATATCAAAAGGATGTAGTCAAATTCAGACATGACTCCGAAATTTTATCATAGATTGGATCAACTAGAAATATATTTTTCTATCCGCACACACTTCAACTTTTTGGATGAGGTCCTTCTTCTAAAATTTCAATTCAATATTATTTCTCACATCATATTTACAGGGAGAGTAATCACCTTTCTAATTCACTTTCAAAGGAGGCAACACACTATCCACGGACCAATGGATGATCCATAAGTAGAATGATCAAAGATTTCTATAAGTATTTACATAAGCCATATGATGACGACTCAACACAGGGGCAATATTTCCCCGGGTTTTGGAGGGTTTATTTTCTTTATGACAATACTCTATGTATTTATCAGCTTTTATGATATGGTTTATCTTCGTATATATTCTCAACAAAATGTATTGTAAAATATTCTACTTATTTTGAATGTGGCCTGGTCACCACTTTTACATATGCTTCCATGAAGCATCTACAATACATAATTTTCACCTTATTAATGAAAGTTACAATTTTTCCTTGGGAAACAACTTAAGCATTGTGCCCACTTTATTATCAGATACTCTTAATATTTATGTAGGGTTTGTTACAATACTATGGGCCAATAGTATGGCTTCTTAATACCACATTCCCAAAAAACTATAACTCATTTATAAGAAAGAGGTTTATATGATCTTTTTTCAATTAATCAATTTAATAAAAAGGAAAAAGTTTCAATAACTACTTTCAACATAAATTTCAGTTTATAACTACTACTAAGACTTGTACAAAAATATAAATTAAGTGGCTAATAAAGGTCATTCATCAAAAAATAATTATGTGTCATTTCCAATGCTTGGAATTTGGAACACCACAAAAGGAGTGAAGTTGATTGTGTATAGGATGAAGAATATTTTCAAGTTATTAAATATAGACCATCCATAATTTTTTATTTTTTAAAGAATGAAAATTCTAGAAGTTCTAACTAAATAGGCCACACTTACTTCCATAAATATTTAAAAATATTGGGTGCATGAATCCCCTATAATCTACTAATAACTATTAATTATTTATAATTAAATTAAAATTTTGAAAGACTAATTATGAATAATTAAATTTCAAAAAATACCTATCGACATAAACCTAAAGCATACTCGACTTATAAATGAAAATGACCTTTTCGCACATTTTTCTCGTTTTAACCAAAAACTCCCCAATGATTTTTACAAAAATTTAATTTTTTAATCTATAGAATTCAAGTTTCCCAAGGTTTTTTATTTTCTTGAGTTTATTTATAAATTCAAAAATATATTTTAAATAACAAAAAATAACAATTTTTTCTTGAACAGCATTGCAAACTATTTCATTTATAAGTTAGACTATCTAACCCAAATGTAAATAACAACATTTATAATCACATTCAATTAAAAACTAAAAATGTAGAAGATTTACACTCCTTTTATGGATACATCATGACTCGCCTTTTTGGGTCCACTGGTCAAGATGGGCTGAAAAAACACTTGAATCTATGGGCGGTCCAACGAAAGTATCCATTACAATTATGGGTACATGGGTAGAAAAAAATTCAAGCCCATATGGTAGAGATATTGTAATGTAATGTTTAACATTTTGATATGAATTTGAATGTTATTTTTTCTCAGGCATAATTTCATTTTCGCATTTAAAATTAATTTATTTTATCTTAAGATTTATGCATAGGTTTCCTTGGTGTTTATGAGGTCAAACAAGATAAACCATTGTGCTTTTAAGTTAATTTCAAAATCATAGAGCATGAAAAAAATGTTGAATAGAAGAAAAAACAAGTACAACAAACCATCACAATTGATCCATTAAAAATAATATTTTCATGAAGGAGTTCACCCCTCCTAGGCTACATCTCCTTGGTCCACCTTCCATGGCTTGGGCCTCTATATTATCTAAGAAGTGAAAATAAAATTTATGTTTACATTCACCTGGCCAAATTTCCTTGAAACATGCTTCAATGAGTCCAAAATTTCAAATCATTCGAAATGATTCTTTTGCACTCCATTTGGTCGAAATTGCAAAAGATATGGCCAAAACCATTTTTCCTAGTAAATCGCTCCAAAACTACGAAGACCTGCATTAGCCCCATCAATTATGGAGGTGGCACCGACTCTGGAGGTCCACCGAAAAATATTGCCAATTTCAAATGTGATTTTAATTAATGCTAATCTAGAGTTTAAGTTAAGATACTCCTGATTATCTGCGCATAAGCACGTTTACATTTAATCCCAACTTAAAAGTTAGATAAGCAGTTAAACTTGGGATTAATGTTCATTAATCTGAAACTTAAACTTAATCCCGCATGTTATTACTCCGCTCCACTCCCGGTCTTATGGCTCGTCTCAATGGGATACCGGCCCTCCAACCACCGCCACTCATTACATATCACCATAAGTATAATTTGAATGAGCAGACCGTTAAAAGCGTTGTAGGTGGCTTGTTGGTAAGGTGGAGGAGTTGTTGGGGAGGTAATGGGGTCGAACCTCGACCTCCGACCCTCCATACATCGTTTTATCACTGAATTCCTAGAACATATTATATGCACCCATTTATGTAAACCTTTGGTATATATTTCACTATGGTATTGGAATTTGATCAAACTGCCAATTAACCTTGGGTTATAAATAAATCTCACAAATTTTTGAATGTATTATATGCGCCACAATATAAATTAAACTTGGACCATAAAGATAATTTGAAATATGAACCATATATGATATGCCATATCACGATTTACACTAAATTTGGATGATCCACCGTAAGGGGTATGAAGGCCCCTAACTCCACCATGCGTTAGCCTCCGATTGGACCATCTATCCATATATATAAAAAAATTCCCATTCAACCCTTAGGAGACCCACATTAAAAAAAAATTCACCTTCAAACCAAACTAACAAATCTTGTTGTGACACTTGCCACAATGTCATTGGAAAAAACTATTTAATATTCCCCAAAATATACCTTGTATGCTAACTCTGCTATCATGTCATCCTTTCTATCATGTTCTCGTAATTTTTTTAGCTTTTTATGAAAACAAACAACAGCACTATCTTCTTCATCCGCAACTGCTTATGAAACAAATTGTGTTGGATTCCCGACAACGAGATATTCACCGCGTTTTGCTCTTCCATTCAATTATGAGGACTTTTCCACTCCTTGAAGCTTCTACACCGAGCCCGATCATTCCTCCCCACTCAGAATGGTTTTGGACACCAAAAGCTCTTTGATTACCGATCATGTTGATGAGGGTAATCGTTCCCCCACCCTTCTAGTCTTAATCCACCGAAATCTTTCCCATTTTCATAAATTGGAGCTTTTCAAAAAAACTTAACTTTTTCCCTCAACTCGCGACCCTCTCTTTACCGTTTCGTTAATGTTGTCATGTCAGAGCCGATTAATTTGCAGAGAAACAATTTGTTCTTGCGTAAAACCATCTTATTCCTACCTTAGTTGTTAATCAAAGGAAACTTAAAAAAAATTTCCTCACCTTGCACACTTTCATCATGGCGATTCTTAACCGATCTCGCTTTGTACTTGCGTCGACTTCGACTAAGTATACCCATTGGAAACAAAAAACATTTGTGGAACCTATGCCTTCTTTTTAAACCGGCTTTGCTACTTTCTTGACGTTTGCACTCTCTTTCACTCGTCATCTTGTTTCTAACACTCGCTCAATACTAATGTTGACTACTACAAATCTATCACATCTGTTTAACTCCTTTCAAAGGAAACCTATTAGAATATCAAAAATCTCATTACAAGCATAAGAAACCTTAATGAAATCAACTTGTTAATTTGATGCATATTTTTGAAATGTTTGATTCAAAACATCTCTATGTTTGATCATCAACAATGTCAAATTCCCGGCTTGCATTCACTATCCTCTTCATTTCTCCTCCCCGCATGTATAAGAGACAAGCTTGTCTTCTTCTTAAGTTGTTTCAACTATGTACTCAATACCATCCTTAAACAAGTGATAATTATTCTCATGGAGATGAAATAATGCTTTCCTATCATAAATATAAGGAATTTCCAAAACAATACCTAATATCTCATGGCACCACATCAAGTTCAACTTCATCAAGAAAGTTTGAATTGATGGTGAATATTAGTATGCACTTCCTCGTAACCTACAAGTTTTCATTTCGCATATCCATCATAAAGGATAAGGTCTTGATATCTAATAGTTTTAAGGTTTAGCTTCTTAGCCAAGTCTTCAAAAATCAAGTTAGCTTGTGACCCACTATAAAAAAATGTCAATCTTGGTATGTTTAGAGAAGACTTATGGAAAAGTTATATTCTCGTATCTTCCTCTCTTGAGTGACATTAGAGAAATTTCAATAACTAGTGCTTCGCTATGTTCTTACCTTTCAAACCCGTACGTATGATCCGAAATGGGTTGAATAACTCACATTTTTCAATAACCTCCCACCCGCTTAAACAAATAAAATATCTAGCTTATACTTGACTTTTTGCGGAAATTTATACTGGGAATGTGTGCACGTTTAACCGTTTAAGTGCTTTAAGTCCGTAATAATTCTACTAGCCTAAGCTAATAGGAATATTTAATTTGTGTTTATTTTTTTAATTAATGAATAAAATGTGAAGGAGAAACATGTAAACTCCTAGAAACATCAAAATAAATCAAATGCCCAATGTGAACAAAGGAAAATCGTGTTGTTTCAATAAAATAACCTTATAATGTGAAAGGGATCATCACAACAGCCTAGATTTTTCACTTATGGGTGTGAACAAGGAAAATGGATGAGAACATAGTCAAGTTTGAGTAAATCAACATGCATGCAAAAAAGATGGAGAAGAAGAGAAAATAAATAAAAACCAAATTAAAGGTGAACAAGGATCAAGATAAAGTATTATTTCAGAGCTCGTATTGATTGCACTCGTTGTGTGAATGGGTTTGAGCTTATGAGACTCGGGTCAACCTTGACCAAATCACATCACTCTCTAGATAGCAATGTACCTCACGGGAGGACATCGTTGTTCTAGAAGGAGGCCTTCATGTGAAAATGGATAATTCATCAAGGTGGTTTAGGGTTTTCCAAAGCTCTCATCTTATAAAAGGAAGGGGAAGTTCAAGAGAAGGTTGATTATGATATGTTTTTCGCAGTATATTGTCTTCTTAGACATATTTCATTCTCGTCGTTTAGTAGAGAATTGTGAGGATTTCCCGTTTAGGGATTGTCTCTCCTTCCATCGAGTAGCTCTCTGAGGGCATTGTGCTTCTTTCCCACTCTTAGAGAGCCAAGCTCCATCTCCTGGGGATAGCATAAATACTATTGTGATTTACTTTTTTAGTGAGTCATAAAAAGAAGTGGAGACGTATCCGCTCGTATCTAGCTTGTATTGGTGGCTCTTCTCGTTGAGTGTGTCATTTTAACCTCCTCGGAAGAGTGCATCTACTTTTGAGCTTCATATTTTAGATCTTTTTGCATGTGGATAATATATTCTATCTCTCCCAGTCCGTATTTTTTTTTCGTAGATCACAGCTATCTCTATCTTATCAAGGTGAGTAGGGTTTATCCCCGTATTTTGAGCTTCAAGCCTCTGGAGGAAGGGCCAACCATTCCCCTAAAGTTTTCAGATTCAATTATTCTCCAAATTTTTGTATTTTTCAGCTACATGTATTCAAATATACATTAACCGCATTTTCTGCATCTAAACTGCGAGATTGCCATTTTGTATTTTCGTGTTTTCCATGAAACCCTTGCCGTGTTATTCCAATAATGTCTAAAAGAGGCTTTCCTCTATTTTTCTCCATGATATGATGTAATACACTCCATTTATGTTTTTTATCATTATTTTCTACATAAACCCTTAGAAAATCATGTCGCATAAGCTTCGCAATTTCGCATACCACAAGTCATGGGGATTTGGGTGTTTTTAAGCCATATCGGGAGGGGGAGAACGTTTGAATATATCTATAGTCATTTTTTTTGCTGAAATTTGGTATGTAAGTCTCTTATGACCTAATATATGAGATTCACCGTCACTTGCCCTTATTTTTATGCACATCTATGAAATTAAGCTTTAAAGTGGCATAAATGTATTTTCTCCATCTTTTGATCATGAATCGCATTATATTCTCTCGTTGTAGTTATGATTGAAGTATATGTGTTTTAGCACATCATATGAGCCTATTTGATGTTGCATATCCATTATTGTACTTATATATTGTTGTAGTCCCTCATTGGGCACTTTCTCAAGGAAATTAAAGTGAGACCCGTATAACCCACTCAGAAGATTTCTTCGATGTCCTCTTGGATTTAGACTTAGATAACTATATCTAAGGGATCCTACCGATGATTTCTTTAAGAGTCTATATAGGCCATTCCCGAAAAAATGCATTTTTCAGTATGTCATGCTACCGTTCCAAATTTGGAATATTGGCGTGGTATCGTACAATCTTTCTTGACTCATCCCGTGAGTCTCAACCCAAGAAGACTTAAGAAGATCATAATGATGAAGCATATGAGATTACTCCCATCATTTTTCGGGATTCAGAAGGACTCCCCCAGAGGTTAAGCAGATGGAAAGTCATGGGTGAACCCTAGCGTTCAAGAAGAGGGAAGAACCATGCACTTCCTATTCTCAAAGAGGAGAAGACAAGAGACATAGAGGACACTTGGAATATGAGATTCTAAGTGAATACAAAGTTAAATCTAGAGCCTCCAAGGAGACTCTAGCTTTACCTCGCTCATTCGGCCTAGAAGAAGAGAGATCGTCACCACCTCTCGAGGAACCATGTACCAAGACTGCCACAACCTTGGAGGAGCAACCTTCACAAGCTCAGGAGGAAAAATGGTAGATAATAGAAATCTTGAAGTGAGAAACCCTTTCTCCTTTCTAGATGACACTTTCTCAATGAGCACTTCCCAACTCAAAGAGAAACTTCTACCTACAAATGCTTCTAAGGCCTCACAGATTTTGGAAGACCATGCATGAGGAGGAGGTCTCATCAAGAGATCCCACAATAGGTGAACTTCAACATTCTATGGAGTGCAAAGTTCTTAAAGAGTATGAGGAGGCTCTTTCCTTCTCTCCCTTGGATCTTCATGGATTCAAGGAGGGAATGTATAGATGATGGAGGACATCTTCGCATGGATAACATCTCTCATGTGTGTGTCAAACACTTCGAGACATACACATCATGATGGGAGGTTTTTTCCTACCACCTATTTGGGTCCTTATGGGGTCACATTGATCCTTGAGAAGATGGCATTCTTGACGACCCATGAAATGCAAGAGCATAAATCTGATTTGGGAGAATTACAAATTTTCCTTGGGAGAGTGCTAAGAAAGAGCAAGATGGAAGGCATCCACAATGGGTTGAGTGGATGGGGTGATGAGCAAGAAGATGGAAAGTTACTTCAAGGATTCATGATACCTAAAGTGCCAGGAGGCTTGGTCGCGCCGGTTACTTTTGTGAAAGATTTTGGTCATCATCCTCTTTCTAAGGGTATGTAGAGGAAAGATTTGTATAAAGATACTTACATCATCGAGCAACAAAGAGTATGGACACATTATGTTTACATAACATTATTCATGTCAATCACCATAAGTTTTCACTACATGATTTGGATGATGGAGGTATGGGGGAGTAACATAATATTTTGCTGTTTTTGGATATTCTTGGGAGAGCAGATCGTAGTTTCTTCACACATTACATGATGTTGCGTAAGGAGGAGATGGAATTTCTCCTTAGCTTTGGATGATCCGGAAGTACTTCCACTTCGAAGGAACATCTTGTTTGTAGCAACATTATGGGAAATGTCTTTGACAATGAAAATGTCAAAGAGAGGAGTTGGTGTATCGGCAGGGAGCCTATTTTCATAGGCCAACAATGCTATCACTCGAGCATGAACTCCCCGAATGGAGTGTCCTCAGATCATTCCAATTTCAAGGCACTTGATGGACAAGGAGGAGGTGAGAAATATGAGCGATGGATGAGACATCTATTGTTGTGTTATTTTCTTCTTGGCTTGGGTTTCCCAAGTACATGAGGAAGGATCTTCATGTAGCACTTGATTCATTTCTTTATGAGAGTATGTCATATCCTTATGGAGAATTTGTTTATAGACCCCATAAGACATGGTCGGATCTCGTTGTTGCATTTAATGATATACATATTCTTACCATTTCTATGCGGCATTGCTCCATAAGAGGGAAAGCTTTTCATTGAGCTCCATGATCAATAATGGGGCCGTAATGTATGATGCGTACAACCATCTCTTATATGGCCAAGGCAAGTGTTTGACACTTCATGTATGTTTATTTTTTTGTATGCAGCCATCTACTATTATTGTAAATTAAATAACATACATAGACTACCATGTATCTAGCAACCACTTTCTTTGTAATATTCTCAAGCTATAGTTGGAAAAAATGCACCGTAACTTCATGGGAGACTGTTGGTAATTCTCTCGCATCATATGACGCCTTTAGTGTTTCATTTTTCTTGATGATAATCATGGTTCCAATTTCTTGATGTTGATATTGCTTTTGTGAGGGGCATGATCGAGAGGAAACACATTGGTTTGATGTGTTCTTTTTGGGAAGAGGATTCCCACATTTTATGGCAAGACATGTTCTCAAGGGGAACATGGGAGAATTTAGCCACCATAGCCAAATATTTGTTTTCTTTAGGTACAAATGTGTGATGATATACCATATGATGATGCCCTTCTATCCATCACGTGTGGAATGTTTTGGGCCAATTGGTTTTGGCTGTAGTCGGAGGGGATGATCTTTGGAGATCTATTCTCTTCTACCAATTGAGGGCAACCTATTTGCAGCCCAAGAGCAAGATGTACTCTACACTTGCCATGAGTGGAGAAGAAGATAGCATGGGGTAGGCCATCTTGCCTATCATGTTCATCTATTCACCCCACCTTATTTGAAGGAACCTAAGGTGGAGGAGACATTTTGCTGAGTTGCCATGTTGAGGGTGACTCATTTTGTATAGCATCGGTTGGGAAAGAAGTTTTCCAATCCATTTCGGGCCTATCCTCGTAGTTTCGAGACAAGAAAACGTTTGGGAGGGGGAGGATTGTAATATTCCTAATTAGCCCAAGCTAATAGGAATATTTCATTTTGTGTTGATTTTCTTAATTAATGAATAAAATGTGAAGGAGAGCATGTAAACTCTTAAAAACATCAAAATAAATCAAATGCCCAATGTGAACAAAGAGGCAAATCAAGGTTGTTTCCATAAAATACCCTTATAATGTGAAAGGGGATCATCACAAAGAAATTGGATTTTTACTTATGGGTGTGAACAAGGACACATGGATGAGGACATAGCCGGGTTTGACTAATTCAGTAACATGCATGCATGGAGAAGAAGAGAACATCAATAAATCCAGTCACAGGGAACAAGGATCAAGATAAAAGTAAATTCCAGAGATGGATTGACTGCATCTCTGGTGTGAATGGGTTTGAGCTATGAGACTAGGTCAACCTCGACTAAATCACAAAATCCCTGTGACACAATGTACCTCATGGAGGGACACGTGGGGCCAGAGTGGGAGGCTCCCCAATGTGAAAATGGATAATTCATCAAGGTGGTTTAGGGTTTGCCAAAGCTCTCATATTATAAAAGGAAGGGGAGGGCTCAAGAGAAGGTCGTTGATGATATTATATTTTTCGAGTATATTTTCTACTTAGACATATCTCATTCTCTTGGTAGTTTAGCAGAGAATTGTGAGGATTTCCTATTTAGGGATTCTCTCTCCTTCCATTAAGTAGCTCTTGGAGGGAATTGTGCTTCTTTCCCACTATCAGGAATTTGGCCAAGCTCCATCTCCCTTATACAACATAAATTATGTTATGATTTACTTGTTTCAGTGAGTTGCAGCAAGTGGAGACTAGATCTGCTCAGATCTATCTTGTATTGGTGGCTCTTCTCAGTGAGTGTGTCATTTAACCTCCTGGAAGAGTGCATCTGTTGTTGGAGCTTCAGATTTCAGATTTTGGCATGTGGCCAATATATTCTCTATCTCTCCCAGTGTATTTTTTTGCAGAGACTGCATCATTTTGTTCATTTTTGCAATAGCAGGATTTAAACCCTTGCTTTTGACCTTGTTCCTTGGAGGAAGGGCCAACCCTTCTCCCGAAAAGCTTTGTATTCAATTATTCTCCTGATTATTGTATTTTTCAGCTACATGTATTCAAAGCTTCAGTAAAACAAATTTTTCAGATCTATTTCTGTAGATCTGTTATTTTGTATATTGTGCTTCCATGAAACCCCTGTCGGGTCATTCCAATAATGTGTAAAAGAGGCTTTCCTCTATATTTCTCCATGATCTGATGTAATACACTCCATGTATGTTTTTTCTCATTATTTTCTTCATAATCCATCAGAAAGTCATGTTGCATAAGCTTCAGTAATCTCTTCATACCACTAGTCATGGGGATTGGGTGTTTTTAAGCCATATCGGGAGTAGGAGAATTGTTTAACATAGCTAGAGTCATATTTTTTTTTCTGAAATTTGGTATTTAAGTCTCTTATGACCTAATCTACGATATCCCACTATCACTTGACCTTATTTTTATGCACATCTATGAAATTAAGCTTTCTAGGGCATAAATAACCGCTTTTCCCCATTTTTTTGGATCATGAATCAGAATATAAGTTGCTGATGTAGTTATGATTGAAGGATATATATTTTAACACATCATATGAGCCTATTTTATGCTACATATCCATTATTGTACTTATATATTGCTGCAGTCCCTCATTGGGCACTTTCTTAAGTCAATTAGGTGTGGGAGACCTGTATAACCCACCTAGGAAGATTTATTTCTGATATCCTCTTGTATTTAGGACTTATATAATCAGATATAATGGATCCAAGTGCTTATTTCAAGAGCTGTAGCAGCTATTCCTAAAAAATGTGTTTTTCATGCATACCTTGCTAGTTGTTCCAAATTTGGAATATTACAAAGTCCATTTGTTTTTTATAAAATTAAACATGTGTAATACCCATATAATGCAGAAAATAAACATCAAAATATAACAACAAATTTAATCTATGAGTTCACCCGAATATCGTGGGCTATGTCTCCTTGAGCTCTTGTCATCTTGACTTGGCTCTTTGGGAGTATAGAATTTTTTATTTTACAAGTTACAAAATAAGATCCAATTGTTAACTGAACTAAAAAAATGAGTTTATAATACCATTTATATCCCTTTCATATCTTTCATTACTCTGAAAACAGATCTAGGCTCCCTTAGACTTGATTCCTTCTGTCGGTGCACCTGAGCTACCCTGAGCTTCTCTATGGCACTAACTCCATCAAAATTTATTTTATGTCCCCAAAACCTCACCTAATATCTGCAACACATATCTTACCTCCAAAATAGACTGATCATTTACTCAAAATGATCACTGCATGCCCAATCTAGGCCTCCCTCCACGGTTGGCCCAGGGCTGCCCAAAATTTCCCTGTGGCTCTTCAACCTTAAAAAGTATTCAAATGGCTATGAAAATCCATTCAATGGATTTATAAATCCAAAAATAGTCATAATAGACTATTGGTTCGCTAAGATTGGCCTTTGACTTCTCCGGTTTGACCTCCAGCACCTGGTGGCACACCCTAGCTATGGGGTCAAAGAAAAATTATCCGTGGCTTATAGAGCTCTAGCAGTCCTCAAAAGATTCTACAAAATCCATCATTGGATTCATAATTCTCATCACAGGTAGAAATTACTATTGGTTTATTGAATAAGACCTCTAGCTGCCCTAGCTAGGCCTCAAACTGCTGCTAGCACTTGCTAGCCCTAGTGGCTCTTGGAACTTATTTGAAGCATATCGGCCTTCAAAAGTCATTTGTAGGATCCGAAAACCATACCATTATTTCCATAATGCCTAAAACATCCAAAATTGACTATTGGATTTATGAATAAGGCGTCTAGCTCCCCTGGCTAGGTCTCAAAATGTTGCTGGCCCCTAGAACTTAACTGAAGCAAAAACCTGCTAAAAATTCCTCTGATGGATCTGAAAACCTCACCAATGAGTCTGGAATTTCTGAAATAATCTAAATTGACTATTGGCACTCAAAAATTGGTTGAATCTAGCTCATGCTAGAGCCTAAACTCAATTTGCCGAGTGACCCCTAAAAAGCTCCACTAAAAGTGGAGGAACTGGACTTAGCTCCAATTTAAAATGGAAAATTTCTGAATTTTTTGGGCGTGATTTAACCTCTGCCAAGTCTTCTAACCGTAGCATCAAATTTTGATTTGGGGGTTGGACACATTTCCTAACCCCTCGGTTAATAAATCGCAACTATCGGAACGATTTCTTTAATTGTTAGCACTATGTTTGCATGTGACAGGTTTCCTCGGCATTTACAGTTGTAGAGATGATGGGAGGAGGTTTAAACCATGGCATTTAATCTGCCACATGAATAGGAGTGGATGCGAAATGGTATAGATCGTTTTGTATGACGGTTGGGCTTAAACCTTTGGCTTTGGGGTCATAGTCATATGGGAGGGATTGGCCCCTCTGCTCCCCTAACGCAGAAACTTGAACATGTCAAATAAATCCAAATACTAATATGGTTAAGAACTAACCATATCCCATATGGTAAAGCGCAGGCACTGTAGATGAGAGGCCAGTGGATCGATCCTAGTGTAATCCAACAAAATTTGGTAAGCAGTCTCGGGGACACGTGGCGGCCTCGGGGCTGGTCACCTGTCGCCTTGTCATTGGTCGAAAACAATACGTTCAACCCAACTACCAATAAAAATCTGCCACTTGTCTAAATATTACTGGTCTGAGAGGAATATTCTGGGGAATATCTTGAGGAATATTCTAGGAATATTCCAGGATTATTCCCTAGAATATTCTCTTTTTAAATTTCCAAAATTTCAGTCAAACTTGGTCAAAAGCCAGAAATTGTAGTTTACCGGACTTTTCAAATCATGATAACTTCATCATACTGTGTTAGTTTTTCGGACCGTTCAAGGTGTCAGAATCAAGAAGATGAGATCTATGCAGTCGCTCAGGTTTGAAACACTTTCAAACACTTTGAAATTTTAGCTATCACTTAGGTCCTTGATCCAAATTTGATCACACCTCCCCATTAAGAATCTTTTGGACCCAAAAATATGGATTACCTAGCCTGTTCAGTAGATGAGAGTACAACACCCTCACTTCTTAGCCTCCATACACTTTGCCTTGCATGGCTTAGTGCCTTTGGACCACAACTCAAAGGTAGTCAAAATTTTCCTTCTTAGATGCTCTTGTCCTCCTATCAAGAATTGTCTTCCTTGACCTCACTTAGAAATTTTCTGGTGAGAAATTGATAGAAGGTAGCTGAACATCGCTTCCTTGATCATCGATCCAAGGTGGTAAAAAAAACGTAAGTTTCCAACATAAACGCATACATAACTAAAATTTGCATATGTACAAATGGATGTATGTCTTACTGAGTTAACAAGTCAAACCACTTCTTACCAAGCCACTTCCACGACGACTTTTGCTGCTAAAAGTATTCTTCATGTGAAACATCTATTCTCACATCAATGATGGAATATTTGGTTCCACTTTCACCAGTCTTTCTGTCCTCTTGCTTCATGTGTTTGGGATGATTATTTGGATGCAATGCCCAAAATTGGGCAACAACATGTCACCTCTTTTGGCAATGTGTGCAAGTCTTATGCACCTTCTTTGCAAGTTGCCTTTGCCTCAACTGCTTCCTGTATGCCTTCATCCTCTTCCATCATTTTTAAACAACATGGTTACATAGACCACAATATGCACAATAACTCTTTCTTCCATTCATGCATGAATAATTGTCATGCCTTGTAGAAATATAATCCACTTGACTGGGAAGAATTATACCTCACATGCTGCTTTTCATGTCCATATTTTATACCTTCATGAGGATATGAACTTGCAAAGGCTTTAGCTTCGCCATAAGCTACATGTGTACAAACACCTTGCGGCAACATAGGATTCAAAAAATGGTAATCAACTTGAAAACAAACTTGACATGTTTGTGGTTTAGAACTTGGAAAAAAAGTTCTTTTTCAAGTTTTATAAAATGCCTTCATGGTTGTAGAGTTTTTTCCATAATATTGAACATAACCAAGACAAAAATTCTTAGGTCTTTCCTCAACCAAAATAGGATCAATCATGCCTTATGCATGTTTTCCTAAACCCTTGCCTTCATAGCCCACTTTAAACATTAACTTGGACCCTATACCTCTAGTGTGATTTTCAAATGAACCAACACATCTTTTTGAAGAGGAAACTGAAGACAAACTAGAGTGAATTACCTCTTCTTCATGCATGTTATTTGTTAAGGCCTCTTGGTATTGATGGAGTTTCACCTCCATCTCATGCATTCTTTGAATAATTCCTTCTTTCTCTTCCTTTATAGAAACCAATTTCTCATGAAGTCTAGTGCTTTCTCTTCTGTCTTCAAACATAATTTTCCCCATGTCCTTCAGGATGTAGAAGTCACACTTCATGTCTTCATCAAAGAATCTTGTGAAGGAGGAGGATTTTGAAACCTCAATTGATGAATTTATCATCTTATGTCAATGAACAAAGAAATTAAATCAACAATTCCAAAGCTTTCAAAACAATTGACAAAGATTCAAAACAAAATGGTTGTAGAGTCAAGCTCTTCTTTAAGAAACCTTTTGCAAACAAACCCTTTTATGCTTCAAGGGTTGCCTTCAGGTCCTTTGGGTAAGGAATATGCCTTCAGCCCTTCTTCCTTCTTGTCCTCTTTTAGAATTTGCGAATAGTAGCTTTCCCTTCACCTCTGGCAAACTCAAACTTGTAAGCAACAATCAGTTTGCAAATAGTCAAATTCCTTGCACTGTTAAACACCTTTCAAATCAAACAAGCAAACTAGTGCTCTGTCAATCAAGAAACCAAGAGCTCTGATCCGAACCTGATATGAAAATGGGTTGGATAACTTGTTATTCTTTTCAATAACCTCCCACTCAGTTAAACAAAAAAAATATCTAGCTTATACCTGACTTTTGCGGAAATTTATAATTGAAATATGTGTATGTTTTTTAACTGTGTGAGTGCTTGAAGTCCATTTATTTTTGCTGAAATAAAACATGTGTAGTAGCCATATAATGCAAAAAATAAACATCAACACATAAATGAAAATTTAATATGGGAGTTCACCCGAATATTGTGGGCTACGTCTCCTTGAGCTCTTGTCATATTGACTTGGATCTTTGGGATTATGGAAAATTTTATTTTACTAGTTACAAATTCAACTCCAATGGGTTTATAATACCATTTATATCCCTTTCATGGCTGTCATCACTCTGAAAACAAATCTAGGCTCCCTTAGAATTGATTCCTTCTATCGGTGCACTTGAGCTACCCTAAGCTTCTCTGTGGAACTAACTCCCTCAGAATTATTTTTCTATCCCTAAAACCTCACCTACTATCTCCAACACATATCAAACCTCCAAAATAGATTGATAATTTTCTCAAAATGATCACTACATCCTCAATCTAGGCCTCCCTCTACAGTTGCCCCAAGGCTGCCCAAAACTTCCCTGTGGCTCTTTGACCTTCATAAGTCTTCAAATGGCTCTTAAAATCCCTTCAATGGATTCATAATTCCAGAAATAGTTAGAATATACTATTTTTTCACTGATATTTTCCTCCGGGTGCTCCGGTTTCGCCTCCAACACCTGGTGGTACCCCGTGCCTATGAGGTCAAATAAAAATTATATCTGACTTATCTAGCTCTAGAAGTCCTAAAATGATTCTAAAAACTCCATAATTGGATTCATAATGCTCATTATAGTTAGAAATGACTATTGGTTTGCTGAATAAGGCCTCTAGCTGCCCTAGCTAGCCCTCAAACTGCTGTTGGCAGTTGCTGGCCCTAGTGGCCCCTGCAACTTCTCTGAAGCATATTTTCCTTCAAAATTCCTCTATAGGATATGAAAACCACACCATTAGTTATGTAATGTCTTAAACATCCAAAATTTACTATTTTATTTCTAAATAAGGCCTCTAGCTCCCCTAGTTAGGCCTTAAACTGCTGCTGGACCCTAGTGGCCCTAGTGGCCCCTAGAAATTCACTGAAGAAAAAACCTGCTAAAAAATCCTCTAATGGCTCTGAAACCCTCACCAATGAGTCTAGAATGTATGAAATAGTTGAAATTTACTATTGGCACTCGAAAATTGGTTGAATATAGCTCAAGATAGAGCCTAAACTCAGTTTGTCTAGTGACCCCTAAAAAGCTCCACTAAAAGTGGAGGAACTGGACTTAACTCCAGTTTAAAATGGAAAATTTCTGAATTTGATGGGTGCGATTTAACCTCCACCAAGTCTTATAACCATAGCATTAAAGGTTGATTGGGGGGTTGGATAGATATCCTAACCCCGCGATTAGTAAGTCGCAACTATTGGTGGGATGTCCTTAACTATCAGCACTCCATTTGAATGTGATAGGTTTCTTTGGAATTTATAGCTGCGGAGATGGCGGGAGGAGTTTTAAACCATGGCATTTAATCCACCATGTGAACAGGACCAGCTAAAAACTAGCGGAGACTATTGCAGACGACGGTTGGGCTAAAGCCCTTAGTTTGGGGTCACAATCATATAGGAGGGCCTGGCCTGAATGGTTGGCCCCTCTGCTCCCCTAACATGGAAACCTCAACACGTTAAATAAATCTGAAGACTAATATGGTTAAGAACTAACCATATCCCATATGGTAAGGCGCGGGTGCTACAAGCAAGAGGTCACTGGATCGATCTCGACAAAGTCCAACAAATTTTGGTACATAGCCTTAGGGACATGTGGCAGACCTAGGGCTTGCCATGTGTCGCATTGTCATTGGCCGAAAACAATACATTCAACCCAACTGCCAATAAACATCTGCCACTTGTCCAAATATTACTGGTCCAAGAGGTATATTCTAGGGAATATTCTAAGGAATATTCTAAGAATATTCTAAGAATATTCCCTGGAATACTCTCTTTTCAAATTTCCCGAATTCCAGTCAAACTTGGTCAAAAGCCTGAAATTGCAGTTCACTGGACTTTTCAAATCGCGATAACTTCTTCATACGGTGTCGATTTTTTGAACCACTTATGGTGTCGGAATCAAGAAGACGAGATCTATTTGGTCGATTAGGTTTGAAAAAATTTTGAACACTTTGAAATTTGAGCTATCACTTAGGTCTTTGATCCAAATCTGATCACTGTAATCTTTGTTTCATCTCCTAAATCTGATCCAAAGTCATGTTCAATTATAGCAACACTTTTCTCATTTTCTTTGGCTTTCAGGTTGTTTGGCTTGAACTTTAGATGAAGTTTCGAACAATGATCTTCATGATGTCCATGCTTCAAACAATGTTTACATGTGATTTTTTCTTTCTCTTTTTTGACAGAGCTATTTCTCTTTCCTCTTCCATAAAACTTTTCCTTTCCTTTACCCTCACTATCACTTTTCTCATCTATGTTTTGTTTCCCTCTTGCTTCTAAATTTTGGGTTGAACACAAACCTCATCTATGATTGTGGGATTAAACATGAGAATAGTGTACCTAAGGTAACTGTGCAAACCCCCAATGTACTTTAACAAAGTTTCTTGAGAATATAAATTAATACCCAAAATAAGAGCCCTTCTCCTAGATTCATGAGTATAATCTTGCACACTTTTCCCTTTCAAATGTGTAAAATTTTTCCTATCCATAATGGCCTTTTACATGTAGACTAATGGATAGAATTTCATTTTAATGGAAGCAATAAAACTTGACCAAGACATAGAGACCTTACCGTAGTTTTTAATCTCTTCTTGAGTCCTTGCTTCCCACCATACAAGTGCAGATCCTTCCATCCTCAAAAAAGCCAATTGAATCCTTTTGTAATTTTCATGAAGGTTCTAAATTCTACAATACACCTCTAATTGACGTATCGAATTTTCCAATCTCTCTACATTTACCTCACCATTATACATTGGAAGCTCAAATTTGACACCAAGTTTGAGTAAGTGTGTTTTTCCTCTTGGATATTTTGAGTGAGTATGGGTGTTTTTGTGGTGGAAGTGGAAGATGATGTTGATGGTGATGATGAGGATGATGAATATGGTGGAGATGGAGGTGGATTTCCTCCACTACCCTTTGAATCCTTTTCTTCATCCTTCTTATTGTTTGAAGCTCCTTCTCCATGTGGAGGCTTAGAACCTTCTACTATCATCCCAACAGTAAATGAATCAAACATAATTTAAACCATCCTCTTTATGTCATTGAAGTATTTCTTGACATAATCCTCTTCTGAATGACCTTCAATTTCTCCAACACCTGACATGATGGTTATGGATTCAAGCTCAGCTTCTGGTGCTTGTACCTCTTCAATCTTAGCTTCTTGAGATAAAACTTGAGTTGCTTAAAGTGAATTTGTGAGTGGAACTTTGGGTGAAGATGGTGCCCTTTTGGCTCTCCTTCTTCTAGTCCTAATATCAAGACTTGCAACCAACAATTTCCCTTCACCTCTCTGCAACTTCAATCTTGTAATCATCACAAATTTGGAACCATTAAAACCCTACTTGCACAAAACTCAAGTAACTATCATGAAAATAACCTTTCAACCTATGAACTAGGTTCTTATACAAACTTGATTTGAATTTGAATGTTAGTTTCATTGTACTAATTTCATCTTTAGATTTAAAATTAATTTGCTAATAGTATGCTTTATGTGCATAAGTTTCCTTAGTGTTTATGACTGTTAAAAAAATAAATGAGCTCAGTTTTTGAGTTAATTTCAAGAGCATAAAGCATGAAAAAAAATGTTGAACATAAGAAAAAACAAGTACAACAAACCATCACAACTGATCCGTTAACATAGTGTTTTGATGAAGGAGATCACCCCTCTTGGGCTACATCTCCTTAGTCCAACTTCCATGGCTTGGGCCTATGTATTAGCTAAAAATTCAAAAAAATGTTGTTTACATTCACCTACAACTCCTGAAAAATGCTTCAATGAGTCCAACATGTTTAAATCATTCAGATATGACTATTCTTGCAATCCATTTGGTCGAAAATTCCAAAAGATATGTCCAAAACAAATTTTCCTAGTAAATTGCATCCAAAACTGGAGAATAATTTAGTTAGCCCCTCCAATTATGGAGGTGGAGCCTAATTTGGAGGTCCGCCGAAAATGTTGCGAGTTTAAACCATGAGTTTAATTAATGCTAAGCTATATTTTAAGTTAAGATAATTGTGGATTATCTGCGCATAAGCGTGTTTACATTTTAATCCAAAATTAAAAGTCGGTTAGTTTTAAACATGGGATTAATGTTAATTAATATGAAACTTAAGCTTAATCCCGCGTGTTATTACCCCGTTATGATATTGGTATTGTGTCTTGGTCTCAGGGGAGGGGGCTAGCCCTCCAAACACCCATCGCTCATCACATATCACCCTTAGTATAAGTTGAATGCATAGACTATTAAGAATGTTAGCGGTGGCTTGTTGGTAAGGTGGCAGAGTTGTTAGGGGGGAGGTCACGGGGTTGAACCCCGACCTTTGCCCCTCCACACATTGTTTTTTCAACAGAATTTAGAACATATTATATGCGCCCATATATGTAAAAATTTGGCATATATTTCGACTATGGCATTTGTAATTTGATCAAACCACCCACCTTTGAACCTTGGGTTATAAATAAACTTAGGAGTTTGAATATTTACACCAAATTTGGATAGGGTCTACCAGAGGGGGCATGTTAATCACTCCTATGATTGTCATAGTGTGAATATTCCCATAATATTTGGCATATATTTCGACTATGGCATTTGGAATTTGATCAAACCACCCACCTTTGAACCTTGGGTTATAAATAAACTTAGGAGTTTGAATATTTACACCAAATTTGGATAGGGTCCACCAGAGGGGGCATGTTAATCACTCCTATGATTGTCATAGTGTGAATATTCCCATAATATACCTTGTATGCTGACTGGGCTTCCATTGCATCTTTCTCTCTTGTTTTTCAAATTTATTAGTCATTTAGGAAAACGAACAACACGCTCTATCTTCTTCATCTGAACACCGTTTTCAATGAAATGAATTGTGGGGGATGACCTTTTTTCTTTCGTTCAGTTTCCATTCAATTCTCAGCACTTTCATTTTTAAGATTTTACACTTAGAACCTGATCACATTTTGAATAAGTTAAATTACATAAAATAAAATAACCCAAATTATCAATGTAATGTAAACTTTTTAACTAAGACCAAAAGAAACCCTCTAAAAATAAAATAATAATAATAGTAAAATGACTTATGGTATTGACACATGGTATTTCTAACCCATGGTATTGGCCTAGGGTATTCATGTGGAATATATTATATTTAAAGGGAGGAATTAAACCAATATAGATCCATCTTAACTCCAGATATACTATGGGCTAAGAGGGATCAAATCTCTTTTCACTGTAAAAGAGGTTTGTATCTCAAGATATTTTATCCCTCTGGATACTTGTAGATCCAAATTTAAGATGAATCTAAGTTGGTGACTATAAATTGGAGAAAAGTGACCATTTAGGATTGCATCTAATCATTTTTTCTTATTGTCCACTTTTAGTATTAACATTTTTATTTCTTTTTCTTGATAGGAAATGGATAACCTATTACATATCAAGAAACAATGAGTAAAAGAGTATTTAGCTAGGGATGATGAGGAGGATTGAAGTAATGTGATAAATAAAGTGAAGAATCATAGTTTGCGAGCTTTTATTTCAGTGTTACTAATTTCTTTGTTTTAATTGAAATATACGTGAAAATTTACAGATCAATAAATCTTTATAAAATCTTAGATATAGAAAATTTATATTATTTTTATAATATTTGTTGAAAAAAGAAAACTATACCATGCATTTTGTGATATAACGAAATGAAATTTTTGAATATATTATTAAGTATATTTTTTTGGGCAAATATAATAAACAATTTTTTAACGAAAAAACATTTACTCAATCTATTTTAATAATTTTGATTTATCAATTAATACACTTTCTAGAAAAAAAACATGTATCACAAAAGTGTTGCTCCCATTTTTAATTTACGGTACATTGTGATTTGAAAGTGTCTCTACTTTATATTTCAGAAAATTCTGATGCAATAAAATATTACTTATTATAATTACACGATAAACTGTTAGAATGTCTTTTTACAATTTTTGTTTTCAGTCTCTCTCACCTAAAATCTCCTCCTGCAGTAAAGAGGTTTGGTTTAGTTGGATAAAAAATAATCCTTTTTTTTTTTCAACCGAAAGAAATCTCCATGGAGCAACTTTCTAGCAGCGTACATAGACTTGTGGGACCAGGAGAAGGATATTGAGAAGGCAACAGGTGATTTGAAAAGGGACACTCATTATTTCTCCAGATGGAGAGTTCATAAGGATTCATGGGAACTTGAACTGAGGCAAAGGGAATATTAGAGAAGAATAATTTAGATGTTGAAAGAAAATAATCAGGTATCCATTACTATGGTTGGCTAAGAAATCTACTATAAAGTCTTGATCTGAATAACCTTTGCAGTGCATTTGTTATTTGTTTTCCAAAGTCACTCAGACTGGATTCCTTTTTATAAAAATATAAAATTTTATGATCTAACAATTCCCTCTGCTTTTCTTCAAGCTTCAATGAATACTTATGTGCCTTCCATATGGAGTAATAATGTGTATACCTCGCATTGTACCTTCTCAATATCCTTCTCCTCCTCGTATTGTTTATTCGAATGGGTTTTGGAATGTAATGATCTATATGCCATGAGATATAGAATTTAATGTTGCACGGATATTGCTCACCAAAATTTTTCGAATATATTGTTGCACGGATATTGCTCACGGATAATGCATTTTTCCACAACTTGTATTAGTAAGCCTCCGGTTGGCCATAAGACTCTGGTGATTAGAAAGCTCCTCAATAATCTTTGAAAGCCTTTCAACCGTTAGTTCTAGGTACTGTTGATGATGTTCAAAATGATTTTGTTTGACTTCCTTTTCTGTTGGTGTCAACATATATTGTTGAATATCTCATCTCCAAACATATGAAATGCAAAAGCATATGAATTAGCGAGGACAAACCTTGATCTAAACCGCCTTCGCAGTGCATTTTTTAGCCAACTATAGTCGGATTCCTTACTTTCCAAATCTATTTTTTTTTTCTCTAACAATTCCAGACATATTAAATGAGAATGGATGAGAGTACAAAAAGACACTAAATTAAAGTAAGGTTATATTGACACCAACATAAAACGAATACTCAGAGATATATTGACGACAACAAAGAATTGAAACATAACTATTTTGAAGAATTGAAACAAAACCATTTTGAAGATGAACAACAACAAGTAGACGGAATAGTTAAAAAAAATTAAATTGATGGACGTTTTGATTCAGAGTGTTATTATCAACTGATTTTCGATTTGATTTTCTTCAGTGATGCATGTTGTAAAAAAATGTAAATGATGTGTTGCATGAAAACTCTAATTGCTGCATATAACTCTAATGGTGTTCACAAAATATGAGCTATATGATGGACGAGCAAAGAGTTTGCAATTTTAATCGGAGAATATCTAGTTTATAATTTGTTTTAACCAATGGTGTATCTTAATGAACATCACAAATACATTATTAACTGTGGTTGATAGGAGCACAAAGGTGTGAAAAATAGTTAAATTTTGCAAATTAATTACTTTCAATATGATTATATTTAAAAGAAGAAAAGTAATTATTGTGAAACTAACCTAGCCTAGAATCATGATTTATATCTATGTGTAAATTGTCATCATTATGAGATTTATGTATCCATTGCGTTATATTTATGATTAGATTGTTACGTTATCTTAAAATGTGAATAATATGAGAGCATTGGAATTTCTTTGAGTGAGAGAGCTTCATGATCTAGATCCATGTGTAAATTGTTATCATTGTGAGATTTATGTATCCATTGTGTTAGATTTATGAATTCTTTGGGTTAAAGAGATTTATTAAGTATCTAATGCCCCCCCAATCTGTTTGAATCAACCCAATGAATATCATTGTCAAAGTTTGTTTATATTTTCAATGTATTTTTCATGGATTATTAATACATTGATTAAATTTCCCTTTTATAAAATTTAGAAAATGTGCACTTTAAGAACATTATTTTATTAATTAAATAAATTAATAATAATAATTTGATTTATGTATTATTCTACTAACGAATTAAATTAATGGTAACAATGAAAAATCCATTTAATAAAAAAAGGTTAAACATACACTTCATCCAAAATCTCCGCAGTTTAATACATTTAAAATAAATAATGTTAATCTAAATATAAGTGATATGGAACCATATTTTTATTTCACCCCCAACTAAATTTTGTTTCCTAGATTTTGGAGTGATTCAACACCTTAATTGTGTTTGATAGCTTCTGGAGTGATTGAACGCCCTAGTACAGGACTGTGTTTGCTAGCTTCTGGAGTGATTCAACACCCTAATATAGGATTGTGCTGGACAAATTCAACACCCTAGTACATGATTTAAGGTTCACTGTAAAGGATGTAATTTCTTCTTCAGCTCTTCATGGTTACATGTTTCTTTAACCAAATATTTCATTTCTAATAATTGTTCCCTAACGATTTTATTTCTTCCCTTAGAATAAAAGTGACATCTTCTTCTTCTTGCAAGGTAAGGTTGTGGCCTTATATGTTCTATGCCATTTACATCTACATGGAGGAGAATGCGAATGCAAAGTAATCAGCTTTCTTGATTTGAATTTTCACAAGCCTGTAAATTTGATTTTTCACAAATTGTAAAATGTCAAATTTATGAATGGGCTTTTCCTTGCCTTCACATTCTCCTCAACACAGATGATTCAAAGAAGAGGATTTCCTCCCTGTACAAATGACCCAGAACCTATACGGCCACAAACTTGCAAGAATACATGAACTTACTTCTAAGAGAAAAAAGTTAATAATTAAATAACCATTATTACAAATGCAATGTTTGGTTCAAGAAACGTGTAAAAATGAAGAGCTGAAGATGCTACAGCATGGTATTTGTATCTCATGGATTGTTGGAGGATAGCGTGAGAGAATACCAAGGTGCATCACCTTGATGGATGAAGGTGACTACTATCCTAGCAGTTGTGGAGCTCAAGGGTCTGATCAATTAGGAGCTGAATTGTGGAGCCCGAGTCTTGTGTGTGGAGAAATACTTCTACAATAGATGATGGTAAATCTTCCCAGGTTGTGTTCATTGTGAGAGATGGAAATCTTCCATTGATAGGTGGCAACCCTCCATGCCCTATTTTGGCCTTCATTATTGCAGCACAAGAAGACCATAGTGGGCTGAAGTCCCTGAGTAGTCGAGGAGAAGCAGTGGGAAGATTGAGATTTGTTCACAAGTGGAGCTATGAAAAAATCGATAGGAGTCTTGATGTGTTGATGCGTTGGTGGGCGAACAAGAAACTAGAGAACAACGTTGAAAGTCGAGATTCGGTGGCCATATGTACTTGGAGCATTAATAGAGGGAGGAGCTACAGATCGGGAGCCAAAGGGTGGGGTATGTACAAGGTACAACCGAGAGGATTTGTTTGAGCATGCTACAATCATATGGTTAGAGTATCTTGTCTTATACTAGTGGATGTATGAGGGCCATTATCCCTAGAAAATGGGAATAATAAGAACGTATCCAATTACAAATATTTTACAGTTTTAAGAAGAATACCTTTCTGGTAAGTGAACATTTTATTTAGGATGAAAATTCAAATACTATATTTATGGCTGAATTACTGTAACAAAGAAGTCAATTCACGTCAAATCATCTCATGAATAATGTTTATGTGCGTACACTGAGAGAGAGATTGTATGTTTTGGGGGTGAGATAGAGATATAGATGGAAGGGGGGGGAGAGGGAAGAAGAGAGGGGAAAAGACAGGGAGAGAGGAAGATATATATATATATATATATATATATATATATATATATATATAGATGGAGAGAGAATTGTTAGAGAGAGAGGAGCAGGAGAAGAGAGAGAGATAGATATATATGGAGAGAGTGTGTGTATGTTTGGTGGGTGAGATAGAGAGATAAAGAAGGAGAGACAATGGAAGATAGGGATATAGATGGAGGGGCGGCGGGGGGGGGCTGGGGGGTGTGGAATATGTGCTTACACTAATATCAATGCACCTTATTAATATAATTACTTTGAAACTAATGTACATCTTACATCTAGTTGCATCAAATCAGAAATCAACATCTACACTAAAATTAATGCATCTAGTGCGAACTATAAAATATGGTTAGAAATAAACATATACACTAAAAAAATAACATCTAATGCAAACAATCAAATAGTATTATAAATCAACATCTACACTAAAATCAATGCATCTTGTGCAAGAAATAAAATAGTATTAGAAATCAATATCTACACTAAAACCAATGTATCGAGTGCAAGCAATCAAATAGGAGTAGAAATTGACATCTACACTGAAATCAATGCATCCAGTGTAAGGTATTAAATAGGATTAGAAATTGACAACTACATTGAAATCAATGCATCTAGTGCAATCGATCATATAGGATTATAAATCAATATCTACGCTAAAACCAATGCCTCCAGTGCAAAAAAACAAATAGGATTAGAAATCAATATATACACTAAGACCAACACATCCAGTGCAAGCAATCAAATAGGAGTAGAATAAAAATCTACACTGAAATCAATAGATGTAGTGTAAGGTATTAAATAGGATTAGAAATTGACATCTATACTAAAATTAATGCATGTAGTGTAAGAAATCATATAGGATTATAAATCCATATCTAATCAATATCTACACTAAAACCAATGCATCTAGTGCAAGAAATAAAATAAGAGTATAAATCAACATCTACATTGAAATCAATGCATCTAGTATAAGGTATTAAATATAATTAGAAATCGATTTCTACACTAAAATTAATGCATCTAGTGCAAGAAATCTTATAGGATTATAAATCAATATATACACTAAAACGAATGCATCTAGTGTAATCAATAAAATAGTAGTAGAAATCAACATCTACACTGAAATCATTGCATCTAGTATAAGGTATTAAATAGGATTAGAAATTGACATCTACACTGAAATAAATGCGTCTAGTGCAAGCGATCATATAGGATTATAAATCAATATCTACACTAAAACCAATGCATCTAGTGCAAGAAGTCGAATAGGAGTAGAAATCAACATCTACATTGAAATCAATGAATCTAGTATAAGGTATTAAATAGGATTATAAATTGACATATACACTAAAGTTAATGCATCTAGTGCAAGTGATCAAATATGATTAGAAATAAATATCTAGACTAAAATCAATGCATGTAGTGTAAGGTATTAAATATGGTTAGAAATCGACATCTACACTCAAATCAATGTATCTAGCACAAAAGATAAAATAGGATTAGAAATAAATAACTACCCTAAAATCAATACATTTATTTTAGTGAAAAACCAAAAAAATCATGACTTTCTAGATCTAACTTCTATATCTGTATTTATCTCTCTGTGTCTCTTTCTTATTCCCTCTCTCTCAACCTTCCATTATATGTCTATCTCCCTCCCTCCTTCTCTCTCTCCCCTTCCCTCTCTCGCCTGTCTCTCTCTCTCCACCTCTCCCTCCCTTTCTATATCTTTATCTTCTTCCCTCTACCCCCTTTCCATTTATATCTATACCTCCCTCCATCTCTCATTGTGCGTCTCTCTATCTCAACCCCCTAAACACATCTCTCTCTCTCTCCATGTCTATCTCTCTTCCTCCCTCCCTTTCTTTCTCTCTCTCCTCTTCCCTCTTGCCCCCTCCATCTATATCGTTATCTTCCTCTGTCTCTCCTTATTTATCTCTATATATTAGCCTCATAGAGAGAGAGGGAGAGAGAGAGTGTGTGTGGAAAAGGGAGGGAGAAATAGAGAGAGATATAGATAGATATGGAGCGGGAAGTGTTAGAGAGAGAGGGAGTGGAAAAGGTAGGGGGGAGAGAGAGATAGAAAGATATCGAGAGAGTGTGTGTATCTTTTGGGGGTGAGATAGACAGATAAAGAAGGAGAGACAATGGAAGTTAGAGATATAGATGGAGGGGTAAGGGATGTGCTTACACTAAAATCAATTCACATTATTAATATAATTACTGTGAAATTACTGTACATCATACATCTGGTAGCATCAAATCATAAATTAACACCTACACTGGAATCAATGCATCTAGTGCAAACAATCAAATATTATTAGAAATCAACATCCACACTAAAATGAATACATCTAATGAAAATAATCACATAGTATTATAAATCAACATATACACTAAAATAAATGCATCTAGTGTAAGTGATCAAGAGTTCATAATTTTTGCTCAAAATTGAAAGTGCTCGAAACTATTCCAAACCTAAGGAAATGAGTATACCTATTCTTTCTAATTTTGGCACCATGAACGGTTCCAAAAATTGATGTCATATGATGGAGATATTGCATTCTGATCGATTTCCCAAACATCCAAAATTGCGACAGGTTTGACTGGGATGCCCAGTCAGTATGCAGAGGTACAATCAACAAAAATAGGAATATTCCTGAGAATATTCCATTTTCCAAGCTAGTAATATTTCTCCAAGTGGCACATTCTCATTCGTTTCTCGATTGTACATTTTATTTTTGAGACAATGCATGGGTGACACATCGCCAACCCTGAGGCTGCCACGTGTCGCCTGTATGGTTGATCAAAATTTTGTTGAGGTTCGAGGGGTTCAACCCTACAACCTCTGGCGTGCCCACAATGACTCTCCACCATCTCCGCTATACCGTGATTCTTACCCATATAGGGCACCAACACTATATATGTTTTAAATCTATTGTATATGGGGTGGGGCAACCACCGACGGTCCCAACCTGTTGGTGGCCCCATTGAAGTGGTCACATATAAAACTGTTACAAAAAAAACTTAACACCAACCACAAACATTATCATGACCCAGGAACTTATCACATCATGGAGGTTACAGTCATTTACACCGGTGGTTAGGGAGAACCCTGGTTCTAACTCCAGTTTATAAGGAGCGAACTCTAGTTTTAAGCGGAGTTTCGCTCAGCAGTTAGCCTAACAGCATGGATTGTGGGGGTTGACATGTGGCCACCCACTCCCCTTAACCATATTACTAATGTTACGGTTAGAAGACTGGCAGGAATTTAGTGCACCCACTAAATTTCAGAACATTTTCTATTTTTAACTATAGACAAGTGCAGTTCTCCAGTTTTAGTGGAGGTGTTATAGGAGTGATTAGGAAAAATTCTAGGACAGTCAAATTTTGACCAATTTGGGTGAAACAAGAGTCTACCTAGAATAATTTGAGTATTCTGGAGCCATTGGTGCAGAGAAAATAGCCATTGGAGGCTTGTAAACACATGTACTTACAAAATTTTGAGCATAATGAAAGATGGACATGCCATTGGAAGCCGGGCCAGCAGATGTAGCCTAGGAGGGGTGAACTGCTTCATCATGCCTATTGTGTAAATCTTATGTGTGGTTTTATTTCTCAATTACACACTATTGTTCAGTGTTATTTAGGCTTAATTTCATGCTTATAATTCAGAAATTCATCTATGTTTCATGGTTAAATTCCTTAATCCTTAAGAAAACAAATGGAGAGAAATATGTACATGTTTTTTAACTGAAAAGGCACTTAGTACAAAAAAATAATATAGTCCTTTTAGATCAGGTTGGTATTAGAGCTACAGTTTATTCTCTTGTGTTGTTGTATGCAAATATTTGTTTAACTGTTTGCAAGTTTTCACATGCTTACTAGGCTCAAGCTCGAAAGAGGAGAAGGAAAATTGGTGGAAGAAAGAGGCTCTTAAAGTGAGCCACAGTGTATTATTCCCATTTAGCCCAAGCTAATGGGAATATCCTATTTTGTCTTGTTTTATTTTGCATTTCACATTACTGAATAAAATGTGAAGGAGGACATGTAAAACTCTTAAAAACCATGAATAAACTGATGCCTATGTAAACAGATACATATCTGGCCCATGTAAATAATTCTTACAGGTGTGAATGGGTTTAAATCACAAGATTGGGTCAACCTTGACCAAGTCAACAGTGCAATCTAGGTGCAATGAACCTCATGGATACACAATGTAGTTCTACATGGAGGCTCCACATGTGAAAGGGGCTAACTCATTGAGGTGGTTTATGGTTTGACACGGCTTTCATCCTATAAAAGAAGGAGGAGGAAAACAGGAAAATTTTGTTGATGATATTATTTTCTAAAGGTATTGTCTGTTTAGACACTCCTCTCTGGGTTTTCCTGTTTAGGATTCCCACCTCCTTCCTTGAGCAGCTCTTGTAGGAGTCTTGTTTGTCTAGTCCACTATCCGACATTTGTCCAAGCCACATATTACATCTACAGTGTAGTCATACTTAGGATTGGGTTTTCCAGGTGAGCTGCAGCAAGTGGAAACTCTAGATTTTCTCAGATCTAGAATATACTAGTGCCTCTTCTCAGTGAGTGTGTCTTTTAACCTCCTGGAAGAGTGCATTAGCTTTTGAGATTCAGATCCACACATTGGCAGTAGGCCAAAGAATTCTCAGGGCCTACAACATGGTCCCTCTTCCATTACTGTGTTATTTGCAAGAGCAGAGTTACAGGGTGACTTGGAATCATTCTAGAGGAGAGATCTCTAGTGATTGGATCCTTCCTTTCACTGTGGTGATTCGTGGATTAGCCAACCAATCCATGTTATTTAAACCATACAAAGAGGTTTTATTCTTCCATACAAAGAGGTTTCATCCATGTTATTTAAGAAAAATTATTACACCGAAGATAAAGCAAGCAAGGATGAAACCTCTTTGTATGGAAGAATAAAAGGAGTAGAGTTCTCTAACATTCTCCCTCAAGATTTGCATGAGCTGGAGGAAGAAATCAGGGGAGTGAGGAATGGAAGACCAGTAGATCTCTTGAGGAGGTTTGCACATAAGGAAAGCCCCACTACTTCATTTGATGTGTGTGAGCATGTAGCCACACAATTTGATCTACCACGTTGTAGCATGCCTGCATTCTTTGCAAGAGGAGAAGAAGATGGAGAGACACCATAGGAGGAGACTCATGGTGACTACCTCTAAGAATATGAATCTCAGTCTAAAATATTTAGAGAGAATCTAGGCTTCCCTGGGTTTTGTCAACTCAAATAAGAAAGAAGATCCATGAAGATAACTCCATTTCAGAACATTGCTGGAAGGGTTGAAGATCTGCTACATGATTTTCCAAGGGCAAAGGCCTTACTTCAACAAGCTCATTCTTCTCAAGAGGAAGACATGAGTTTCTTTTCCTCAATGAGAGATCAAGAAAAAGGATCTGTTATTGGTGGGGCATACTCCATTGATGAGGAGGAGAAAGAATTAGAACTAGAAGGTTCCTTGAGCATTGTGACAGAAGGAGGGAATCTATTTTTAGTAAGAGATGGAGTTGAAGCTATTGCCTTTACTAGGAGGGCTCTTGTATCTTTGCAAGAAGGCCCCAGGGATGCTATACATGGAGACGATGAGTAGCATGTGTCTATGATGATAGACAAAGAGACAAAACAGTGGAGGATATGTGTTCCAACACTGCATCCAAATCATGGAACACACACTATTATGGATCATTCCTTGATGATCAAGCCTCTTTAAACCAAGGAGATGATGGGTGTTCATGCGTTAACTACATCTAGAGGAAAAACCTTAGACTATGGGATCTTGCATAAGGTGGGTGATGAAGAAGAAGATGGGGGAGTTACTCCAACTTCTCCCTATCATGATACTTCCACACAACAATTAGAGATGGATTTGAGCAGTGGGAGTAGTCATATTATGTTCCCATCTATTTTTCACATGGGAACAAGCCATGAGACATTATTATCTTGTGGTATCCCTCCGGGGAGAGCACCTGATTCAGAATTAATGGAATATTTTTCATGTATTGATGCTCCTACCATAGATCCGAGGAGGAGGGGGGCATTGGGAAACCCTGCTTCAGCGCTGAGAGTATGGGGAAGGTACAAAGAGAGGGAAAACATTTTACCCTTGACATCATTATCCATTCTCTCATCTCATATTGCGTTGAGGGAGGATGCTGCAAGAATGAAGGTTGACACTACAAAGAAGCAAGAGGGGAATAGAAACCTTCCATATCATACCTTTGGCATAGGAGATGTCAAAGAGGATAGAAATGGGAGGTATGGCCTTGCAACATGCACGTTGAACATGGAGGATGTCAAGGATGGGAGCAACAGCATGGCAGCTACTTCAGTTGACACATTAACAGTGATGTCATTGTTGGGCAAACAAGATCCATATTGGAAGTCCCAACTATTGGTGGAATATTTCAAGGATCTTCATACATTCATGATTCTTGATGACTTTCTACATGAGGAGGATTATTCAATTCAAGATGCAGTCATCTATGATCATGGTAGGATCTTCTTATGTAGATCCTCCAAGCTCAAGGAGAAGTTACTACAATGTGCCTATGAGGAGTTCTGTTTTAGCCAAGAATATTATATGAAGCTCAACAACATCATCTTGAGGAGCTACTATTGGGAGGGATTTGAAGGAGAACTATATCAGCATTTTCAAAGATGCATGAAATTTGTGGAGGTGGGACAGAAACATAACTCTGTTGGAGAGTTAATTCAACCTTCTCTTTCCCCTCTTGAGGGAGAAGATAGATCTATGCACCACTCCAATTTTATGAGGAGGACTATTGGTGAAGAATATGCTCTTGTAAAACAAGTTTATTTTTATGATTGTATGCATTCTTTCACCATGTTTATGCAGGCCATGAATCCAAGGAGGAGTGTTATATCTTGTCAATATCATGGCAAATATGGGGCCACAACAATTGTTGTACTTGGCCACTCCCTTGGTGGACAAAGGGAGGTCTTGTTTCACGATGGGTGCTTTCTTAAAGCACCAAACACATCTCACACATTCAGCTACAATGAGATGGCATGGGCTACAAGTAAGTGGTGGGAAAACCACTTACCACATCTTGGGATGATTCAGGCAGGAGATGCATTATGCTGGTTCCACATGTGGGACTATGACCCACCTCCATATGTGCACCTTTTTGTTTGTTTGTACATTATTTTCCTCCGATACATTGATGACATGCTTGTACTTTTTATGGGAATCTATGGAGGGAGGATGGGAGGTATGCATGTGCCTAATGGGCTGAAAAATCTCCATGTGTCTTATGTTATATATTTCAGAGGGAGCATTAGGAAAACCATGGGTATTTCACATAAGATCTTGTTTCCTTGGATGGATTTTGCACATCTCATATTGACTTTGGGGAAACAATTCATGGTGGTTTGGATTGGTGAGCATCTAGCCTATGATGGGAGCTTGATATTTGATGATGTCGCCAATGGAGGAGGATTTTTGCAGCACTCACCTTATCAGTTGCTTGATGACAAGAAAAATTTTGGAGGGGAGGACTGTAACATTCCCATTTAGCCCAAGATAATGGGAATATCCTATTTTTCCTTGTTTTATTTTGCATTTTATATTACTGAATAAAATGTGGAGGACATGCAAAACTCCTAAAAACCATGAATAAATCAATGCCTATGTAAATAGAGACATATCTAGGCCATGTAAATAAACTCTTGCAGGTGTGAATGGGTTTAAATCACAATATTGGGTCAACCTTGACCAAGTCAACAGCGCAGTCTAGGTGCAATGAACTTCATGGATACACAACACAATTTTAGATGGAGGCTTCACATGTGAAAGGGGCTAACTCATTGAGGTGGTTTAGGGTTTGACAAGGCTTTCATCCTATAAATAAGGAGGAGGACAATAGGAAAAGGTTGTTGATGATATTATTTTATGAAGGAATTTTCTGTTTAGACACTCCTCTCTGGGTTTTCCTATTTAGGATTCCCACCTCCTTCCTTGAGCAGCTCTTGGAGGAGTCTTGTTTGTCTAGTCCACTATCTGGAATTTGGCCAAGCCACATCTTGCATCTACAGTGTAGTCGTGCTTAGGATTGGGTTTTCCATGTGAGCTACAGCAAGTGGAAACTCTAGGTCTTCTCATATCTAAAATATACTAGTGCTTCTTCTTAGTGAGTGTGTCTTTTAACCTCCTGGAATAACGCATTATCTGTTTAGCTTTAGATCTGCACATTGGGAGTATTCCAAAGCATTCTCAGGGCCTACAAATCAGTCCCTCTTCAATGACTACATTATTTGCAAGAGCAGATTTGCAGGGTGACTTTGCATCATTCTAGAGGAGAGATCTCTATTGAGTGGATCCTTCCTTTCACTATGGTCATCCGTGGATTGACCAACCAATCAATGTTAGTTCAGATATGATCTATTGCATATGTTATGATTGATAATTTTTTGAATAATTCTGCATATCTATGACTTAGATCTCAGATCTACTCACTGTTGTTCATGTTTTTCTAAGATCCCCAAGGGGAGTGTATAAAAGAGCCTATCTTGTACGCAGATCTGAAATAGTTCTATAATTTTGAGTAGAGATTTACTATAGATCTAAGTTGTAATATACCGCATGCTTCAGCAATGAAAATAAAACTTTCAAGATTATTCTTCCATTTCATGTTGTTGTAGCAGCTCATTTTGAGGCTTTTGTCTTGTACATTCTTTCTATATCTGTTATACACTGTATAAGCTACATTGTAGGTCTAATTTTCTGATGTATAGCTGAAAGATGAACATCCATGTTGGTATCACACTTGTAAATTGATAAACTACGTTATTTCTGAAGCATTCCATTTCATATAGCTGCAACCCCTCTCTTTGGGCATTTTTCAGCTAGACTAGGTTGTGGGAGATCTGTTTAACCCACCTAGTTTGATTTGTTTTTACTCTCATTTTGGATTTAGATCTTATATGATCTGATATAAGGGATACAGGAGCTACAAACTCATTTTAGTGCACTGAATTCTTAGGGGTGCGTTCTTTCAGCAAGCTTGTTGTGTAATCCCTATTTTAGGATATTACACACAGGAAATGAGGGCAAGATTTCCACATTCTCCACAATCTAGTTCACCTCCTAAAAAATCAGAAGCAACATTAAGCATGCTTCTAGAGGAAGGAGA
This sequence comes from Pinus albicaulis, assembly GCA_034641835.2. Taxonomy (NCBI): domain Eukaryota; kingdom Viridiplantae; phylum Streptophyta; class Pinopsida; order Pinales; family Pinaceae; genus Pinus; species Pinus albicaulis. Next base: position 24,645 of record JAXQQM020081225.1, on the reverse strand, counting down.
AACCCATGAAGAAGTGGATCCGAAAGCAGAAGAAAGAGTGTTCAGGAAAGCATTCCTTGACATAAATGATATGGTGAGAATCCTTTATCAAGAAAGGAATGAGAAACTGGAAGGAGAAGGATAGGGATCATTAGGAGGCCAAAATTATAAATATAGATCAAGGAAGGGAAATGGAGGAAATAGAGGGAGTGGAAAGTCACCATCCTCACCCTCATTAACATCATCCTGTACTTCATATTTAGTACATCAGCCACATAAGTCAAAGAACACTGGTAAAAGTAATTTTATAAAACTTGATGTTATGTTTGAATTTCCAATAGTTAATGGTGAATTCAATGAGGAAAATCTTGATAATTGGATTAGGAAATTGAAGGTCTATTTTAGAATCGATAACCTTCAAGATGATGGTACCAAAATCAAGTTAGCTTCATTGAGAATCGATCGTGCAACACTTGTTTGGTGGGAAGCCCAGACAAATGAGGATATCAAGAAGCATGTTAATATTATCCTATCATGGACTGATTTCATTACTGTAATAAAAAAATAGTTTTATCCATTAGCTCATATGCAGAATTCCATAATGAACTGGAAAAAATTTAGACAATTGAAAGGATAAAATGTGCAAGTTTACACCCAATAATTTAGGAGAAGAGATCTCTTATTAGGGGTAGATTTCTAGAGCTAATATACTTTGCTAAATTACATAGGAGGCTTACATAACTACCTTAGACATACTATCCTCATGTTTAATCCCACAAGTCTAGACGAGGTATGTGTTCAGGCCAAAAATCTAGAAGCTAGAGGGGAAAACATTTCTGATGAGGGTAGGAAGAAACCTTTTAAAGGGAAAAAAAAAAGAGAAGACCTCAAAAGGTAAAGGCAAAAAGATTGCACATGTCAAGAAAGAGGGAGAAAAAGCGGCCCGTAAGCATTTTTCAAAAGAAGGCCATGATGAAAATCATGGTTGGAAATTACATCCTGAAAAGAGGCCCAAACATCTGAACAACAAAGGGAAACAAAAAATTGCAGCTACAACTCAACATGATTTAGGAAAGGATTCAGGTGATGAATCTAAAATTATAGCCATGGGATTGAAGAACGTGAAGGGGAAAGAAATTGAAACTAAACCAAGTACTAGTACATAAAACTGTCACATACAAGCTCCAAATGAAGAAGAGAGAATTGAACTTTTTCATGTGAGGGTCATATCCAAACATACCAAGGTTGACACACTGCTTGACAGTGGGTCACAAGAAAACTTTATCTCTGAAGACTTGGTCAAGAAACTTAATCTTGAGACCATTCCACATCAAAAACCATATCCACTTGGTTGTATTTGTAAGGATCCAAATTTACAGGTTTCAAAGAAGTGTATATTGAGGTTTGCAATAACTGCACATTTTGTTGACACGGTTGAATTAGATGTGGCTTCGCTTGACATAACAAGTATTATGTTGGGAAGTCCTTACTTGTATGATAGGAAAGTGATCTTCAATCACCATGAGAACAAATACCATTTATTCAAATATGGAAAGGAGTACATTGTTAAAGCACATTTCAAGAAGGCAAATATTGCTATGGTAAATGCTAGACAGGTAAAGAGGTTAGTAAATTCAAGTAATAATTTCATTTTTCTAATGATTAAGCCTAAAGTTGATGTTAATCATGAATCATTTGAGGATTGTGATTCTAACTTGAAATCAGATTTATATGATGTAGTTGATACACATCATGATATGTTTCAGGAGCCAACAAGATTTCCTCAAAAAAGGGAGATTCAACATAAGATTCAGTTCCAGCAAGATTGTCCTCTTCCAAACATCGACATGTATCGCATGTTGATAATGGAGAATGCTGAAATAAAGAGGAAAATCAAAGAGTTTTTGGAAAAAGGACTCATAAGGCCAAGCACTTCACCATGTGGTTCACCCATAGTCTTGATTCCGAAGAAATATGGGACTTGGCACATGTGTGTAGACTTCAGAGCTTTGAACAAGATTACGATAAAGAATCAATACCCACTCCCAAGGATAGATGATTTTATAGATCGGCTGAAAGAGGAAAAGTTTTTCACTAATTTAGATTTACAAAGTGGATATAATCAAGTAAGAATTTCAAAGTGATATATGGAAGACTACATTCAAAACCAAAAAAGGACTCTTTGAGTGGGTGGTTATGCCATTTGGTTTGTGTAATGCACCGACAACTTTCATGTGTGTTATGGATAGTGTTTTGCATCCATTTCTTGATGACTTTGTGATTGTGTATTTAGATGATATACTAATTTTCAAAAGAAAAAAAAAGAGAAGAACATGTCTTGCATGTGAATAGGGTGCTTGATGTTTTGAATAAAGAGAAATTGTTTCCTAAGATGTCAAAGTGTGAGTTTGGAAAGACTTATTTGGTTGATATGGGACACATTGTAGGAGGAGGTGAGTTGAGAATTGATCCTTCTAAAGCATAAGCCATTGTGAATTGGCCCACTCCCAAAATAGTAACTGAGGTAAGAAGTTTCTTAGGTGCAGCTCAGTATTGGAAAAATTTTATTGCTAAATTTTCTGCCATAGCATCTCCTATGCATGCAATGACGCGTGTGAAGAAATACTTCCAATGGGGAGGCAAAAAACGTCAAGCTTTCAAAGCTTTAAAATACAAGATTATTTCAGCTCCAATCCTTGCATTACCAAATTTGAGACATCCATTCGAGATACAAACTAATTCTAGTGATTATGCCATGGGTGCAGTTCTTTTGCAGCATGGTAAGCCTATTGCTTTTCATTTTGAAAAATTCAATGCTGTTGTAACTAATTATCCTACATATGACAAAGAGCTGTATGTGTTGGTACAAAGCGTCAAGAAGTGGAAACACTAATTGATGGGTAAAGAGACGATTCATTAGGGGAATTTTGAGGTCTAAAATGGGCCTCCTAAGGAAATTATAAAATAATAGTGGAAATAATAAAATAATATTTGATTACATCATCAAATTTTGGAGGGAAAAAAAGAAAAAAAATACTTTTTCAACTCATATTTTCAACTTATCTCCCAATTTTTTTACTCAAATTTTGAGTGGAAGTACTCATTGGATGCAGAATTTAATTCCTCATCCAAGGAGTACCCATGTTGCATACTTTAGATGGGTCATGCTACATGAAAAATGAGAAATACATGAAAAACATGATTGTAATCATGTTTTTTATGTAGTTCTCATTTTTCATGTAGTAGGGTCCATCGAAAGTATTCCACATGGGCACTCCTTGCATGAGGAATTAATTTTTTCATCCAACGAGTAATCCTTCTCAAAATTTGAGTAAAAAATTTGGGAGATAAGTTGAAACTACGAGTTGAAAAAGTAGTTTTATTATTATTATTTTTTAAATATTTTTACCCTTTTACTTAAAAAATAATGAATCATCCCCTATGGTTGACATCAACATCTTGAATCCTGTTGCTTCTTATAAATAATTATTTTTTTTGTACATTTTTCTTAGGAGGCCCATTTTATACCTCAAATTTCCCCTAATGTGTACATACCGATCACCAACCATTATAGTACTTGCAATCGCAAACAAAATTGCAGCAATCACGACATTTTAGGTGGATGGAATTTCTTCAACAGTTTCAATTGGTTATAAGGTACAAGAAATGTATTTTCAATAAATTTAATGATATGATTTCAAGGCCAATTATAAGTGCTTCTACTTTACTAAAAAAATATTCTATTGTACATGAGAGTTACATAGAACAATATGCACATGATGTTGATTTTCAAGATGTGTATCCTAGTTTGAGTGAAGAGAATCAAGTTGAGGAAAATTATTATCACATACATAACAATTTTTTGTTTCATTTGGGCAAGATGTGTATACCACAAGGAGAGAGGCTAAGTGTTATGAGAGAGGCTCATTCATCTCTTATTGCTGGACACTTTGGGTTAAGGAAAAAAGTGGCGCATCTACAAAGGTATTGCTATTGGCCTCGCATGATAGATAGTGTGTCACGTTTTATAACAGGTTGTTCTATGTGTGCAACAAGCAATCCTAGAAATAGGAAGCTTGGGTTGTACACGCCACTACTAGTACCATCAAGGCCATGGGAGAATGTTTCCATGGACTTTGTTGGAGGTCTACCTATGTGTTATGAAAACAACTCCAAAAATAGAAGAAAAGAGAGATCAACGCCTTAGAAATCAACCACTTCGAGGGGGAAACCTCCAACATTACATAAATGAACAATTCTTGGATGATAGAAATGAACAAAACCTCCTTCTATATATAGGAGTCCATGGGGTCACAATATAATCCTAGCCGACCTAACAATAATAATGTAAGGGCACAATAATAACAATATTGGGGTTACAAGGGTACAAAAATAACAATAATGGGGTTATACTAACAACAATAATGAACTATACTAGTAATATAGGGACCTAACATGCCCGTCTCCTTCAAAAAAGTGTTTTCCTCAACACTTGAGTAGATCTAGATGTTTCTGTATAAAATTCTCATCCTCCCATGTAGAATCTTCATTGGGTAAGTTCTTCCAATTGATGAGATACTTTGAAATTGATCGATTTCATAGCTGTCGAGTTCTTTATTTTGTGACTGCTTTAGGTTCCAATATGATTTTTCCTTCCTCATCAAGTTCTCGAAATATTGTTTGAATTGGAAGTTTGTCCCCTATAACCTTCTTTAAGCATGAAACATGGAAGACTAGATGCACTCATGAAGAAGCAGGAAGCTCCAATTTGTATGCCACAGTACCAATATTTTGCAACACCTTGTAAGGACCACAGTACTTTGGCGATAATTTATTATCCTTCCTAGATTGCCTTAGGGACATTTGTTCATATGGTTGAAGCTGTAAAATATCTAGTCTTCTATATCAAAACTTATCTCGCTGCAATGTTGGTCTTCCTGTTGTTTCATTTGATTTTGTGCCAAATTTAGGTTATCCTTTAAGAGTTGGAGAACTTCTTGTTGATGGTCGATTGATCTTCCACCACTTGAAACTTAGAATTTTCTCTTAAATAAGATGTGATGGACTGTGGATGATACCCATAAAGTGCCATAAATGGGGTCATTTTTGTTGCAGTATGGAAGGAAGTGTTATACCACCATTCAGTGAGAGGTAACCACTTGACCTATTGTGTTTGCTTATCAGATACAAAACAACGAAGATATCCTTCCAAAAAATTATTCACTATCTCGGTTTGACCATCAAATTGAGGATGATAAGATGAGCTATGAGCTAGTTCAGTACCCAAACAAGAAAATAATTCCATCCAAAAATTTCTAGTAAAAATGGGATCTCTGTCACTTACAATAATCTTTGGGTTTCCATGTAGCTTTCGAATTGTTTCCATAAATGCAGTAGCAACCGTACTTGATTTAAATGGATCAGATAATGCATAAAAGTGTGCATACTTGGTAAGTCTATCAACTACCACCATGATGACACTCTTTCCTTCAGACTTAGGTAAACCTGTGATAAAATCCATTGAAATATCCTCCCAATGTTGACTTGGAATGGATAAAGGTTGTAGAAGACCCGGGGACTTAATTGTCTCAACTTTATTTTGCTAGAAAACTAAACATTCCGCGACCAAATTTTGAATATCAGATTTAAGGCCATCCAAAAAAAATTCCTTCTTCACCCTGTGGTAAGTTTTTAAAAATATTGAGCGTCCTCCTAAAGGAGAAGTGTGCAATTCCAAAAGAATCTTTTGTTTTAGTTGGGAATTCTTGGAAATATATAAGTGATCTTTGTACCATAAGGAATAATTTTTCCAAATAAATGTAGAATATGTACTAGGATATTGTTGCAGCGTTTGAATGAGTGTCCATACTTCTTCATCCTTCATCCATTCATCCCTTGCTTCGATTATCCAATCTGGTTGGATAATAGAAATGGCACAAAGAAATGTTTCCACCTCTTCATCCTTTCTTGAGAGTGCATCTGCAACAACATTTAGCTTCCCTTTTTTGTATATGATTTCAAAATCATAACCCAACATCTTTGTGACCCATTTTCTCTACCCTTCGGAAGATAGTCTTTGTTCCAAAAAGTGTTTAAGACTATCATGATCAGTTTTTACCGTGAAGTGTCTTCCCATTAGGTAAGGTCATCGTTTCTTTAGTGCATGTAGTGTTGCCAACATTTCCTTCTCATAAATAGATTTATATAAATACTTTCCTTTGATTGGAGGAATTTCAAAGGAAATGGGTCTCCCTTCTTGCATTATAACAACATCAATTCCATTTCTGGAGGCATCACATTCCACAATAAGGGATTTTGCGAAGTCTGGCATATCTAAGACTGGTGCTAGGTGTTAGTCATTAGTATTTTTCACCTACCAATGATGACTAGTTTTTAAAGCCAATTTTTCTAGAAACTAATCTCCAATTTGTCAAATCTGTCATCTAGAAAACACCCCTAAACAATTTTTTCCTCCTACCTTTTTCAGTCAGCCTATGATGAGAAAAAACCTAGTCGTCAAGTCCTATCTAGTTTCAGTCATATAATCCTATCCATGATATTCCATATGCTAAAGTCATATAACATCATTGCAAAAGCATCCTGAGCGATAATCTTTTGTTCAATACCAGCCAACCATGAATTGGCACTTAGTCTATAAAAAACAAAGCTTGATACACCCATAGGTCGCGCCACTAAAATTTCTTGATGTCTCAGCAATACATGTTTCAAAAGCTAAACTGATATTGGGTTGATTTACTGTGTTTCAGTGTCTATTTCAAAAGAAGAGATGTACAAGTATTCCAAAAGACATTGTCAAGCTAAACAGGAGAAGACAACTGCTTCTCATGTTGTTTTTAGCTTGGGATAAGAGTACTGGTCAAAGAGAAAATTAAATAAACCTCTGCAAACACATTCAAGAAAGGTCAATAAATGATGACTAGCAATCAAATACTCTACAGATACAAGTCATGTTGCTCCTAGTTTCAAAAGTTTCACAAGGGTATTCTATCAACAAGATACATATCTCAGAGCATGCCCCTCATATCATATTGTCAAATTTTCACTTTTATTACTTATTGTGATATACCAAGCAGAGATATGCATTACAAGGAAAGATGACACAGTTTGAAAAAAGGGATGGAATGGCATGACTGTGTAAACCTCCTCCAAACATGAGTAGATGGTTGGGTCACTTGTTGCAAACCTCCTCCAAGCAAGAGCAGATGTTTTGGAAATATTATGCTAACCTCCTTCATTTAAAAGCAGATGGTTAAGAAACAGGATAAAGGCCTCCTTACTTTAACAAGTAGAGGGTCAGGAACAGAGGTATGGCCTCATTCAAAGAGCACAAGGCTAACAATGCTTCAAATGGCCTAAAAAATTGTTTACACCATTTCCTCCAATGGATTAAACCACTGATACAACAGTAGTGTTGAAAGGGGTTTTTAAATGGGTTCACTGATTGAAAAACATGATTGAAATTCAGTAGGAAGTAATTGAAGGTTTATGAGTTGAGGGCTGGTGTTAAACACAGACCAAGCAGTGATATTATGGTATTCAAGAAGCTCTTTTTTTCTTCTATTAAAGGTTTTATTCAAAGGGTAATATGGGGCTAGAATTCCCAAAACTTAGAACAACCTCATCAAAATGACAAGAAGATGGACTAGCCTTGCTTCTGAGAAAGACCTTTGCAAATGAATACACAGAGATAGTATGTATGAGGAAAGCTATGACACCATGATTCAAGTTCAAGACACCATTCAAAGAAATGAACTTACCACAGTCATAGACCAGACCTTTTTATGTACATAAGAAAAAAAATTTGTTGTTTATATGTGATTGCATTAAGGGTCTTTAAAAGCCTTATCTTTGATAAACAGATATAGGTCAAATCCTAGTGATTGCAAATAAGTTTTTTTTTCCACAGTTAATAGAAGATGTCATAAGGTGCCTAACGGTTCAACAGTATTTGATATGGATTTTGAGCAGTGTTCCTTTGAGGGATAGCAATGGAAAAAAAGTAATAGGTTATTACCTTAATGAAGAAACGGTGAAAAAGATCTTGCTTTCAAGAAATTTTCTTTACTTCGGAAAAGGTCATGACTATGGTGTTTTTAAAAAGAGGGTGGCCACAACATTTTTGTTATAAAAATTTATCAAATATGGGTCCTTATGATGTTTTAAAGGTAATGAAATAATAAAGACAGTGATTTATGTTTTGACATGACATAAACCTTTTCCAAAAAAATCTAAACCCTCCAAAGATGACTGCCAAAGTATTAAGGCATTTTTTCAAATTATAAAGGCAGAGGAGACCATTTCAAAGGCCCCATTTTCAATTTCAAAAGCCTAAGCATACTCCACGAGCTGCTCACTGGAGAAGAAAATTGATTTCGGGCAACATTTAAAAGTTTGAGGCTCAGAAGCCTGCGCGGCGCGCCTGTAGAAGTGCGCGGTGTGCCTATGAGTGCTCATACATAGTGTTTAAACTGCTGCGTGGTGAACCTTTAGCGGTGCACGGCGCGCCTGTGTGATCATTCACCACCGCCTGAAAGCCGACTTGATAGCCTCCATTGCGTGGTGCCCTCTGCTTTAAACATGACGCTCCTCCATTTCTTCCAAAAACACTCTTAAAAGGCTGCTCTGATGATCAAACAAAACCCATAAGAATTGATTAAGGTATTTTCCTTGCTTCTTGGTAATTTTTGAAGTTTAAAGGGGGTATTTTTGCTTTGTTTTCCACGGAAGAAGAAGTGATTAGAAGTTAGGGCCTTTGGTCAAAATCAAAGTGTTTCGTCACTATGGATGTCAAGAATTAGTACAGTGATAGGGAAAGGTGTTTTCATCAGTTTTAAGAGAGCCCTAACTGCCTTTAAAAAACAGTGATAGCCCACAGTTACTATAAAGGAGCAGAGTTTGTTAAAAACTCAGAGGATAAAACAGTGAATAAAAAAAAGGAGGTTTGTTAGACCAATTTGAAATCTCTTCTTGTGTTAAAAAAACTAGAGCTATACATAGTTTCTATATAGATAAACAAATGTTTGTAGGTGTCACAAAACATTTTTGATCATCGAGACAGTGGTAAAGGGATGAAGGCTTGATAAATATAAAGAGTTCCTTGTTGTGTTGTGAGATAGAAAACTTTGTGCAGTCCCTAGAATTCAAAAAAGGCAGAGTCTGTTTTTCAAGGTTTTTAAGTCAGCTGAAAGGTGTCTTGTTTTGTTTGTAAAGAATAGTGAATATCAAAAGAGAAGTGTTTGGAGTGAAAGGTTTTGGGTTTATACGCGACTATGCCCGTGATTTTCCGCGTGTATACGTGAGTCCAGCTAGACTTTTCCGTGTATGCCATTAAAATGATTAAAAATATATATAAAAAATCCCTAATTTCGCGCTGGGTTGATGGTTACTCAGGTAGTTCAACCACCCCAGCCCGTGGCCAACTGTTTCCAACTGCTGAAACTACTTGGAGGGACTATAAAAAGCCCTCATGTGTATGGCCTAAGGGAGAGAGAGAATTATCGATATTATACTCTGTTGGTATTCCCTATCCAAGTCTGATTCCCCGTGCCTCCTGCACTTTCCCAGTTCATTATAGGAAACCCTTGTTTCCTTGAGATACACATCCCTCTATATGTTATCTCGTATGCACCAGTTTGGAAGGAGTCTTAGTGAGGCAAGGGCTGGACGGATCCGGACGATGGTCTGCGAAGGCCTTGGAAGGATCAGGTGATCTCTCCACTCGTTACTTTTGTACATGCTATTTATAATACAGAAGTACCATGCTGTTCCCGAAATAAACGTGTTAGTGTATGCTTATATGTATGAGAATATTTGTTATACAAGCATTCATTATGATTTATTTAATGTTTTATATGAATCTCACTAACATTTAGAGTAGACATATGATGTACAACTAGTCCTTTGTGCTGGTTTCTTCTTGTATTTCAGGTTAAGAAGGAAGGACGGTTGCAGGGAGTTTGGACTCCACGTGGATCTACTTCAACCGTAGGACCCACGGGTAAATTTCCCATCCTACTCTATTTAGTTTTTCTGAACGTGCATGATTGTGTGAGTCTCTGTTAAGTAGCATGCCCCTGCTCTGTGGAGGTTGTACCCCAACCAACCTCTAGGGTGAGATTTCCCCGAAACAGAATTGGCGACTCCGCTGGGGAACACATTCTTGTGTTTCTCCTGTTGGGTGGTTTCAGCTGTTTGGTAGGTTGCCAGCAGTTTTAACTTTCATTTGCAGTCCAGTTTATTTTCTTGCAGTCAGTCTGAAGTCCTGGTTTCTTTCCCAGGCTTGTCCTTTTTGTTTTTCATTATCTTTCTTTGTATACGCTCTTTTTTCTGCACACAGTCGCGTATACACGCGAGTTTGTCTAAAGGGACCCGCGTATACGCGAGTTTCCCTTAACACAGACGCGTATACACGCTGGTTGCATAACTGTAAGGTCGCGTATACCTAGGCAGATTTTGAATTTTTGGGTTTATTGACTTTTTGGTCCTTTCTGGCTCTGGAGGCCTGTGTCTACAGTGTCTCTGTACTTACTGGAGTGTGAAGGAAGTGGTTTCAAGTCTTTTTTCTCTTTCGTTTCTTCGGAAACTAGTCTTTTTGGCAAAGTATTCTTGTTGGTGCTGGCACTTCTGGATTGAGTTCCAAGATCGCTTTCTGAGCATTCTTGGCTGTTCTGCTTTATCAGAACAGAGAGCTTCTGCTCACTGACTCGATCCTATCTTTGTGTTGTGCTTTGCATTGCGATTTTTGCTTTGTTTTTGATTGGTTTTCTTTGAGTTCCATAGGCTAGGTTTTGTTGCAATTTTCGAAGAGCTTTTCTTGCTTCTTTGGAGTCTTTGTTTGCAACGAGTTTTGCACTATTTGTCTAGGCTGAGTGGCTGAGTTTTCTGGTCTTCCTTTGCTTTTATTGATCTTGCTATTGTTAGCCTTATAAGTTTTAGAAGCATTGTTGAAGTTTGTGCCTGAAAGTCAGTCTTGTTTGGTTTGGATTTTGATAGTTTGTGCTTAGTCTTTTCGAGCTCTTGCTTTATAAACAAAAAAGTTCAAAAAACATTTGTTTTGCTTTTTGTTTTTGCATTTCAAAAACTCAAAAAACATCGTGTCTTGTTTTTGTTTTTGTTGTTGCATTTTCATTTTCGTTTTGCCATATCTTTTGGAGCTTTAGTGAAGTTTCTTATCTTTTGGTTTTTGGCTTGAGTTTGAGGAGGAGTTGTCGTTTGATTTCTTCTTCTTGTTTTTGAGCATTTTGGTGTCTTATATTAAGAGTTCTTGTTTTCAAGAACTAGCTTTTTGGGCCATCAAAAGGAGTTAAAACTGAAGGAGCTTTTTGGGAAATTTCACTCTGTTTTAAGAGATTTCTTGCATCTTAGAATTGGCATGCTTGTAGTGATTTGCATTAGGTGCATTTTAGCATTTAGTTAGCTTCTTAGTTTTTGTGAGTGTGAGTTTGCAATTTGAAAAGAAAAATACAATTTGTTAGTCTCGTAGAACCTGTATAGAGATTACTTTTCATCGAAAGACAAGAACTGCATGTGCATGTAGTTAAGTTTTTATTAATTTCTTTTGCGTCAAAAACACCATATGTTTCATCTCCATATCCTTGTGACTTAATATAACAGCCCTTAAAATAAGCGATTTAATCTAAAATCAACTAGCAAGTTTTACTAAGTGTCAATCACCAACTAGCTAGGTTGTAGGGCCTTGGAATAGGTGAGTGGAGAGTAAACTCTCCAAGGCCGCTCAAACAAACATAGAAGTTGATTAATTGAGCGAAATCCAACTCCGTGAGGTGGACTGGGAAAGCTCTCATCCGAGAGTCAAGCGCGAGGGGAAGTGAAGGTTAAGAAGAGGGATACCCCCCCTCTGATTAGCTGAATCCGACCTCAAGACCGTTCCGCCCAGCTTCTGATACGGATTGGTGTCCATAGTTGCTATTCCTAGGTTCCACACAGGTGACTGCGGGGGGGAATACCCGTGGTACCTGAGGCAGACGTCGCATCACTTTCAGCAGTACTTCTGGGGGGTGCCCTTGCGAAGCTTGGGTGCTTGTGCCGGCAAAGGCTGTCGTCAGGAGGTCGGCGTAACTGTTTCTGATACCTTCGCTAGTTGTTCTGGGCCCTAATCATCCAACACTGCTTTCGGGAGGTCCTATATTTCGCTTGCTTGTATTTTGGTGTCCGGTCCTCATCACTCGGAGCGGAAATACTTGGAGGCTGTTTTCTTGCTGTATCTCAGGGATTTTTATTTTAGTGAGTGCTCTTTGCTCCTAGCTTGCCTAGCTTTTCACTTTTTTGAGTCTAATTAAATAAAATTTATAAAAGTGGCTGATCAAGTGCCTCGACATTCGAGGAGAATCCGAGGGTTATCTCCCGAGAGTACAGAGCCTTCTTCGAGAAGGCGTAGGAGCGATTTAGCAGGTGGTTACCACCCTGTGGATTCTGACGCTGTGGAGAGAGATCCTCCACTAAGGTCTGAAGGTTTCGTAGTTGATTCCGGTGTCGGTTCCGAGAGGAGCGTTCCGCTCACCTCGCGAGTGTTATTTCCTCAGTATAGAAGATATACCTGAGCCTCCAGCTACAGGTCCATCTCCTCTTCCTCCTGATTATCCGTTTGTTGTTCAGTACATCGGACCGGAGTCTGAGAGACCGCCGGATCTTTCGTATCATTCTTATCTTTCGATGGCCACGACTGGGAATGCGGCTTCTACCGTGAGTGCTGCAGGCATTCAGACCCCTGCTTCTGTTGAGGCAGGGGGCACTATTGCTTCATCTTTGATTGCTTCTAGTGCTGCTATGTTTGGCTCTAGATTCACCCAAGCATATGCTTCCGATTCTGGTCCCTTCTGTTCAGGGATGTCCATTAGTGGAAATCCCTCTTTTTCCTTTTCCGCCGGTGCAGCTGGATCTACGCCCATGTCTAACATGGCTAGTGGATCAGCTTCGTTTCAGGGTTTCCCCTTTGGGACTGGGCACATTCCTAGTTCCAATCCTTCTTTAGGGTCGTTTCCGTTTACGTCCCAGACCCAGAGTTTCAACCCTTGGTCTGGGGGGCAAAGTTCGACTACTTTTACGGGATGGAATCCTGTGTTTACTACGGCAGGGGCAGGGAATCAGTTCTTCGCAGGTCATCAAGGGAATGCTTCTTTCCCTTCTTCGAGTGCTTATCAGACCTTTTCTCCTTTGTCTAATGCATGGAACCCCTATCAGGGGCTCTCTTCTTCATTTAACACTTCAGTAGGGGGAACTGGTCTGGGTTTTGGTAACTCGGCGTGGGGAGGAGGTTCTTCTCCGTTTTCTATGAGTCCTTTCTGGCAGCCTGGTGCCTCATCAAATCCAGGCTATTCTTTTCAAAATGTTGGGAATCCATCCCATCAAGGATGGAATCCTCAGGCTCCGCCTCGCTTACCATTTCTGGCAACGTTAAACTTGCCAGATTTGTCGAAGTTAACTAATGAACCAATTCGTTATAGTCCGGGGTGGCCTCCGGTTCCAACCAAACTTCCTTTAGACATTCCTAAGTTTGAAGGTAAGAATGGTGAAGATCCGGCGGACCACATCACCACTTTCCACTTATGGTGCTCTTCGAACTCTCTGATCGATGACTCGATTAGATTGAGATTATTTCAACGCACCCTAACTGGAAATGCTGCCAAATGGTATATAGAGCTCACTGGGGGAAGTTTCGCTACATTTGGGGAACTGGCTGTCACATTTCTTAACCATTTTCAGTTGCCTGTCAGATATGAGGTTGGGACCGAACTCCTAGCTAATTTTAAGCAGGATGAGGCAACTCACATTTCTGATCACATTCAGGAATGGAGGAGAAGGAAGAGGCTTATCAAAGCCCATATTCCAGGTGAATTCCTTCTCGAGTGGTTTTTGAAATCTCTGCAGTCAGACATTTCAAAGGATGTATCCCTATCTGGGGTATTTTCCGAGGAGCAGGCCATCTTTAGGGCCCAGTAGTTAGAACTGATCTATTCTCAGTCTAGGGTACTTTATAAGTATTTACCCAATGCTCCTCGCTCCAAATTGTATTTGTCGAAACCTAAACCTGGTCCGCATGGTGACGGGCTTGTCGGATCGGTCAATAGTAGTGCAGCCAGCCTGCTTTCTCAACTGCAGCAGTTGTCTTTACAATCTGCTCCTTCTGGTCAGGCTGTGCCTGCTGATTCATCACCTTCCTAGTCTTTGTCCATAAATGTTGTCCAAGCTTCTGATCCCAAAGGAAATCAACAATCCGATGGGAAGAAGAAGGGACGAAATAACAAGAAGAAGGGCAAGAATGGGAAGGGAAATGCAAATAAAACCAACGAGCGTGTTGGTGAGGGTCAAAAGGAGAAAAATAAAGTGAAGTTTCCATGCAAGCTTTGTGCTGGAGACCATCTCACACACCTTTGCCCTAAAATTCAGGATGCTCAGCGCCTGTTATCCCAGCAGGGTTCTTCTAGTTCCCAGGTTGTGCTAACAAACCCTTTTCCCCAAGGGCAGCAATTAGTTGTTGGCGCGAACCAAAATCCTGGGGCTTCCTCTGGAGGTGCCCAGGAAGGGGAAATTCCATCGAACATCTTTATGATGAGTGCTCACGTGGATGTCGCTACGAGATCCCGTGATTATGGCGGAGAGGAATCTTCGAAAGCTAAGGAAGTTCCCGATGCTACTGAGCCGCTTCACATCACGAAGCCAACTGTTGAGTCTATGCCTCGGATGCCAAAAGCATCTTCTAAGCGGTCAACGATTAATCCGAACGCGAGGGCTGCCCAGAACTACTCGATTGTAGAAGATCTGGCGCAAAGTCCTTGCGCTATGTCAGCTTTAGAGGTACTCCAGTCTTGTCCGGCTCAGCGCAGTGCTTTGCTCACTGCCATTGGGGCTGTTGATCCGAAAAATTCTCTTCTGATTACTTTCGATATGACTAATTTTAAGAAGATACTTCCTCATCACATGGCATTTCATATTAAATCATCGTATCGAAAGACCAATATCTTTCGAACGGTGGTCGATGAGGGTGCTTCTACTTGCGTGATGTCTCTCGCATGCTGGAAGACACTTGGATCTCCCAAATCTGTTCCATCTAGCACTGTTCTTACTGCATTCGATGGTCATTCTCACAGACCCCATGGTATTGTCCCGGCTTTGCCCATCTGTGTTGGGGGAAAAACCGTTAACATAGAGGTTGAGGTAGTGGATGCAGCCTTGGATTACAACCTTCTGTTGGGGAGGAACTGGATTTATGAGATGGATGCCATTGCATCCTCACTATTTCGAATTGTATGTTTCCCCCATGAAGGGAGGATCGTTACAGTGGATCAACTGGACTGTCCTCCTGTAGACCTGGATGCGCCTTCTGACTCATCTGTTCCTAAGTTGGATAATACTAAGGTGCCTGTTGAGAATCTAGGAGTTGGAATGTATTCTTCCCTGATGGGTACTTTTGATCTTCCTCCTCCTAAGGTTCATATTAATGCTATTTCATCCTCCAAGGCTCCCCTTCGAAGAGAGTTCTTTCGAACTCATTATTTTTCGGACCCTTGGACCTTACCTTCTTCTACTGCCACATTAGAGGAAGGTCAAGTGGGTGGAATGGCATTTCCGATTTCTGCAGCTGAGATTGCATATCAGTCTATTGTTGACACTGCAGAATCTGATCCAGCTCCTCTTTCACCGGAAGAGTTGGATGGTGATGTGGCTCCGACTTGGACGCTTACTTCTTCTTCTGCCCAGGATTGTCTTGATACCACTCTTCCATCTGAAGAGGCCATCCTGGAAGCGATGACAGGTATAGATAGACCGTGGGATGATTTGCATCATCGGTCTTACTTCCTACCTGACTTGAGCGAATTCGAAACAAGTTTTCCAAGTCCTCAGTCTCCTGGACCTGTTCACCCAGTCTTGAGTCCTTTGGCACCAACACAGGTTTATGCTGAAGGGAACATGGCTGTGATCTCTCCTGCTATCCCGGTGAACATCTCCAGGAATCCCAACATTATCGAGAATGTCTTCGTTGGAGCTGAATGTTCCCATGAAGAGATTCAAATCTATACCGAGCTCTTCAAAGAGTATAGGGATGTTTTTGCTTGGTCTTATGAGGAAATGCCTGGCATAGACCCATCTATCGTCCAGCATGAGATCAAGACATATGAAAACGCTAAGTCGGTCAGGCAAAAACTTCGTCCGGTCAATCCTAGGAAGGCAGCAGCTATCAAAGCTGAAGTTGAAAAGCTGCTTAAGGCGGGATTCATTTTCCTAGTTCCTCTGACTGAATGGGTTTCAAACCCCGTTCCGGTAGATAAAAAGCAAGGAACGATTCGAGTGTGCATCGATTTCAGAGACCTGAATAAGGCGTGTCCTAAAGACAATTACCCCACACCTTTCATCGATCAGATTATTGACGAGTGTGCGGGTAACGAGATTTTCTCCTTCATGGACGGTTTCTCTGGTTATAATCAAATTACTATCCGTCCAGAAGATCAACATAAGACCGCATTTATTTGTCCCTGGGGTATGTTTGCATATAAGAAAATGCCTTTTGGTCTTAAAAATGCTGGAGCTACCTTTCAGCGGGCCATGTCTTACGCCTTCCACGACATCAAGAAGATTATTGAGGCATACTTATATGATCTAGCTGCTCATTCTCGAAAGAGGATGGATCATCCAGGTCACCTCCGGCAAATATTTGAAAGATGTCGTTTTTATAAAATTCGTTTGAATCCGAACAAGTGCGTTTTCGCGGTAACATCCGGTCGGCTGTTGGGATTTATCGTGTCTAGTGATGGGATAAGGGTAGATCCCTTCAAGGTTGAGGCAATACTTCGGTTGCCTCCCCCGTCTTCAATCCGTCAACTTCAAAGTCTCCAAGGGAAGTCTAATTTTCTTCGGAGGTTTATCGTCAATTATGCTGAGATTACAAAGGGATATATGAGACTGTTGAAGAAAGGAGTTCCTTTTATTTGGGATGACTACGCTCAACGCTCGTTCGATGCTTTGAAAAAGGCATTGACCTCTGCTCCTTTACTGAGTCCACCCGATTATAGAAGAGATTTTCTTTTGTATCTGGCTACAGCAGAATCTACCATTGGTATGGTTCTGGTTCAGGAGGATGATGCTCGTGTAGAGCATGTTATTTACTACCTTAGTCGAGGACTGGTAGGACCTGAACTGCGATACACCCCGATAGAAAAGTTAGCCTTAGCAGCAGTTCATGCTGTGCAGCGACTCCGGCATTACATTATTCTTCGCAAAACTTATGTCTTGGCAGCTGCCAATCCGTTTCAGTTTGTCCTCAGCAAGCGAGTGATTGGGGGCAAATATAATAGATGGATTGTGATTTTACAATAATTTGATCTCGAGTTCATGTCTGCCAAATCCAAGAAGTCATTAGTTTTTGCGGAATTGATCTCCGAGTTGCCTTGTGGGGAAGAGATGATCTATGATGAGTCCTTTCCGGACGAACACTTGTTTCTGATCTCTCCACAAGATCCTTGGTACGGGGATATCATTGTATATCTCCAGACTGCGAAGTTTCCCTCAACTTTTTCGAAGGATGAGCGACGTAAGTTGCGTCACTTGGCCAAGAACTATTTGATTATTGGTGACGCTTTGTACCGTCGAGGGGTTGATTCAATCCTAAGACGCTGCTTAACCTTCGAAGAAGCCGAGGCTGTGCTCAATGATTCTCACAGTGGAGCTTGTGGGGGTCATTTATCTGGGCTTGCTACAGCTCAAAAGATTTTGCGTGTAGGATACTTTTGGCCCTCGATTTTCAAGGATTGTATTGAATCGGTCAAAAAGTGTCATCCTTGTCAGGTTTATACTCGGAAAATGCGCGCTCATCCAGCTCCGATTTTTCCAGTCGTTACTGTCGGACCCTTTACAAAGTGGGGTATTTATTTTACTACTTGTAACCCGCCTTCGGCAAAAGGTCACAAGTACATTATCGTAGCAGTAGACTACTTCACCAAGTGGGTCGAGGCTATGCCTACTTTTGGGAACGATGGTGAGACTGCAGCTCTTTTCTTCTTCAACCAAGTTATCGCTCGTTTCGGTATTCCTAGAGAGATTGTCACTGACCATGGCAGTCATTTTCAGAATAGTATGATGGCTGAGTTGGCTCTCAAATTGGGTTTCCGGCAGGAGCATTCGTCTCCATATTATCCTCAGGCCAATGGGCAAGTGGAAGCCGTGAATAAATCCTTGAAGACAATTCTTCAAAGGACCATTGATAAACATAGATCCAACTGGCATATTATGCTATATCCTGCACTTTGGGCATACAGGATGTCAGTTAAAACTGCAACTGGCTTTACTCCGTTTCAGTTAGTCCACGGGGTGGAATCCGTATTTCCCATTGAATGCGAGATTCCTTCCCTTAAATTAGCTGTTGAGCTTCTTCCTGACACTTCTAGTCTGGCAGAACGACTTCTTCATCTGGAACATCTTGATGAGCAGCGTCGAGATGCCGCCACGTTGAATGAAGCGCATAAAAACAGAGTCAAAGTTCAGTACGATAAGGCAGTTAAGCCTAGGGTCTTTTCCGAAGGTGACCTTGTTTTGGTCTATGCCCAAGAAAAAGATGCCTTGGGGGCAGGGAAGTTTAAGTCGATGTGGTATGGCCCCTATATCATTAAGAAAGTCCTTAAGAAAGGAGCGTATACCTTGGTTGACTTCGAAGGGAACGAGTTGTCGGAGCCCCGAAATGGGCTCTATCTTAAAAAGTATTATGCCTAGGCTTTGGCCTGGCATCTTGCTTTTTGTATATATTAGTAGTTTTTGTTTTGTACATATCTGATTGATTTTCGATTTTTGATGGGTTGGTGATGTTTTTGATCTGCTTTGGCAGGTTGTCTTGGATGTCATGAGTCATTTTGGTTTCACCGATGGTGCTAGTAGACACACTCAGAACTTAGCTTCCGCGGCTTGGGTGCTCCATTATCCATCCGGTCAGCTGTTAGTATCAAGAGCAGTCTGCATTGGTCCTGCTTCCAATAATGTAGCAGAATACACTGCAGTCATTCATCTACTCTCGGAGGCAATATCTTTGGGTGTTGATTCGTTGGTAGTTTTCTTGGACTCTCAGCTGGTGGTGTCGCAATTGAACAACACTTATCGGGTACGAGATCCATTTTTATTACGATTGTTCTTGAGGGTACGTTTGTTACAAAGGTCATTTCAATTTTTAACATTCATTCATATTCCTCGAGCTGACAATTGGTTTGCTGACTCATTAGCTAATCAAGCATTAGATTGGCACATTAATCATTCAATACAATAAATTTTTAATCATCAAAAACATCATACATTTGATACATTTATCACATCACATCAAATATCGCTGTATATATATCATCGAAGTGTCAAAAAACTTTACAAAATTTGGATCCATAAATGCCGTACAAAACTTGGGCTTATGCCCCATCATGTTCAGTCTCAAAAAAGAATATACAGTCATCTAATACATAAAATCAATCTACTCCTGAGGCCCCTGCCCAGCAGCTGTGTTCCTATAGAACGTAACTGTAGTGGCCACACGACGGAATAATCTAACCCAGTCTCGTGGTACTCCAACCACCCGTCTCTGGATGGCTTCAGGCAAGTCCTCCACGGCAGCCATAGGGATTTGGCGGGTTAATCCCTCCAAGTTTCTCTGCACGGCCTGGAGAGTCCTGTCTGAGTCTACTGTCTCTGCCTCGCCCCTGCGACGCTTATGGCGTGGGAGTCCCTCAAGACGAACTGGTCCAACATCTGAAACATGATCATTTTTATTGTCAGTCATTACGAATCCAATCAAAAACATGTTTGTTTTTCATTTTTTCATACATATTTGAAAAAATCCAAAAAAATTATATAAGTCAAAATTTTTGCAAAAACTTACCGACTGCTCCCCATGCCGCGCCGGGTGGAAGTACTAGATCTGGATCTCCTCGGAAGTCCATCCCCGCATAGGGATAGTCGTCCACTGCGATGATTTGTTCTCCCCACCAAAGGAAGAACTCATCGTCCCATGTGGTGCGGGGTACTTCCCTGCCCCCCAGTCTCTTCATCATGTCTGCCCAACGGGAAATTCTTGGGTCCTGCGGGCTGCTGATAGTCGAGATCACTCTGGGTCTCAAAGATGGAATCCTCTCAAAGAAGAATGTTGTCAAAATGGTCCCATAGCCAAAGTGTTTTGTCTTTGCTTGGCGAATGGAGGTCAGCTGTTGTTTCATATTCAGTAGCAGGGCTGTGCACCAATCGTACACATGAACTAAGCACTCTACAGCTATGCTCATTTGCGTCCTGGACGCCTGATGTAGTGAGGCAGATCCTGCCACTCTGCCGATGGTGAACATGAGGATCTTCATGTGCAAATCCCTGATATCTCTAATTGCAATCTGTGTTCCAACCCTTTTGGAATTATCTACGCAATATATTTGGACATAGTCTTCCACGGTCAACCCTCCCAGGGGCTTTCCGTGCAAGTCCACTGGATCTCCCCTCCTGGAGAGTCCAGTGATGAAATATATATCCTCCACTTCTATGCGTAGTGGCATATGATCAATTATGAAGCAATCCTGATCTGGTTCCCAGTAATTTATGAGCATTTCAAGCAATCGCACATTACTTTTCATATTGGGCATTTTAAATAATTTGAACAATCCACAGTTTCGGAGGACATTTTGTGCTGTGCGATCCTGCATGACCTCTTGGTCTATTGCGCTATGCTCACGTTCCCTCCATGAGATGGTCATCCTGAGAAATTTCATCAAAAAATGCATTAGATACGCTTTTTAAGTTTCGGCCCTGCGCATACGCGGTTTTTCCTGTACACAGTCGCGTGTATACGCGGGTTTCCTTCATTGAACCCGCGTATGCGCAGGTACGCATATTTTAGCAAGGGTTCTAAGGCAAAAAATCACTTAATTTTAAATTCCAAATGGACAAAATGAATAAACAGGATGATTAAGGAGCCTACCTGAAGTTTCGCTGAATTCCGACGGTCGGTTGTTCCTGATTTGACGAAACAAGTTTTTAGCTCCAGAGCACTTTTTCCAAATCAACAAATACAAATGAACCAAATGAGAGGTAATTGGTCTATTTATGGCTAAAAAATTGAAAATTTTTGCAAAAATTCCATATGCTCATTTTTTCGATCTATCTTATGATGTATAACTCGATTGCTTGGAAGTGCCCAGTTTGGTATGTTTCAGGTACATTTTGGCAATTTTGAGATTTTTCCCGGTTTTTGATCCATGTTTTCCGACTCTTCACGGCAGGTATATGATCTTCACTGGCATATAGGTTAGGGAATCACTTTCTGTTGCATCTTGCATTCTAGCCTCCATACTGATCACTTGCCTTAGGGTCGATCCCATCAGGTCATGAGTATTATACCCATTTCACTCGCCGATTTTTAAATCATGACTTGATGGTAGAGCCTTCCTTTACATGGGCTTCCTAGTTAGTTCCTCGCTATCACTTGTTGCCCATGCTGCTTTTTATGTAGGCTCGGGAGTCCTCCTTAGTCCCGCCATGTCTTTCGTGTTGAAGCTTCATTCTTCTCCTTCATCACTTATCATTTTTCTGGCTTATACCCTAGAGGCTCCCTGGTGTCGTTAAGTTGTATTACTGCATTGCATATTGGCTACTTGTTTATCCTGGCCTTTAGCCGGCTTCATTTGGACTTGATGTTTAAGCCAACTTTTGACCTTGACTTTCTGTACAAGTTAACCATTGCATGCACTTAGCTATCACGACTTGACACCTTTGTACCCATGGATGGAACGTTCCTCTGAGTATCACTGACCAGCTTTCGCCACCTTGCATTGAGCATAGGATTGTTCCAATCCCAGGAACTAGTGCATCTGCTTTCTTGATACTCGTTCTATCCATTGTACCATAGCATTCTTTTATTCTTTTTCATGCTTATTATATGAAAAAGACAAAAAAATCAAATATAACAAAAAGAGCGGGAACGGGATGTATCTTCGTTGTTTTGATGGCAGTACAGAGTCAGTTTGTCGCCCTTGAACAAAGCACATATACTTATCTATATTTCCTCCATTTGGGATGGTTCTAGTTTTGACCTAGGTTCAGCCTTTACCATGTTTCACTTGTCAGTTCTCCCCCGGTTGGTTATCTCTTCCAATCATATGGAGAGTTTGTTTTGCCTCCTGCAGGACAGACTTATACAGTGTCACTTTTTACCGCCATGGTCATCACAGAGTCGTGCTTTTGTTCAAGGGAAGTCTAGCCTGAGTCGGCCATTCTGCGGTGTCTCTTGACTCATTATTCAGTCGGCCTTCCCGGTCTTGTCAGTATCATGTTCTATCACATCAGATGTTTTGATCTTTTGCTCGTGTTGGTTTGAGAAGGTCTCCATTGACTTCTTGCCGGCGGGTTTGTCTCTTATCGACTACGACACATTGCTCTGAGAGCAAGCCTAGAGCCGCACCTTGGGCCTATTTCCATCATTGATAGGTGACCTCGTGCTCAGCATTTGATCATCATCATGGGTCTTTGACTGAGTGGTTTCCCCTGTGTTCGACGTCAGCACGCATTATCACACTTGGGATTCGTGCAGTACCTTGATTTCCATTTGACCCTATCGGTGGATTTCTCGCCTCTGTGTCAGCTTTCATTATTGGTTGGTTCAGAGGGTTTCTTTCGTGCGCTAGCTTCATCTTGTGCATGTCGGAAATGTACTTCGGTTTGGTTCCGTCACTCTACTTCGTCCGATTCCTTCCAAATCTTGGCCTGCGGGTTACACTCGCGCTGGACTAATGTGGGATGCCTTAATGCCTTCCTTCCAGCAGATCTTTTCCCATCGACTCCGACTCATTGCTCTGGGAACAAGGTCTAGAGTCTTTTTGTCAGTACCTTAGGGTTTGCAGTCATCAGTGGCAGACTCTTCGCTATCGACAGTGGGGATTCATCATTGCCTCCTGATTGGTAGATTATTTCAAGTGTTCGACTTCAACTCATTCATTCACACTTGTCAGATTGTACTGGGGCACCTTGACACTCATTATCATTATCGGTGGGTTGTCTCGCGTTGGTTAACGGGAAACATCATTGCCCGGTAATCCAACGATTTCTCACATGGTCGACTTCAGCTCATTTATTCCCAGTGTGTAGAATTGTGTCGTTGTGATCGGTGAAGACCTCGGGTTGCATCAGCATTTCTCGGTTCACTGTTGACAGTTCTCTCAGTTTCTGCCAGTGTTGCCGTCCACCCTTATATGTTGCAGTTCAGCACAGCAGCATCCTATATGTTGATCCCCGAGTTGCGTGATTGTACCGTTTGATCCGCCTCTTATGATCCGGTACTTGGAGATTCAGTTACTTGATCAGACATCCAGTTGCACTATCTTTGATCATCTTTCTATATGTGATACTTGGACATTGATACAGACTTGTCTTTCCGGGCCCTGCTCAGATGATTCACTATGTATTTTCAGTTCAGTTATACTTGTATACATGTTGGATCTATTCAGTACTTTCTATATATATGATGTATTTTTGATTGAGCATGGGTATGCCCGCCTCAGCATGGGTTGACTCTCTGGTTTCTTTCATTGGTTTTTGGCAGGCTGAAATCTGGTGAAGTCCTCTCTTGTCCTTGCGAAGTTCTTTCTATGTGCATAATACATTTCGGCCATCATGTACCCCTTCTGACCTCACATATTAGGGGGCATCTGTTATAGCATCATTTCTCACCTTGACATGATTCATGATTGCTTTATGGCTTTATGGGCACCCATTCCTACAGACTTGGACAAATTCACTTAAAAACAATGTAAAATCCCCCATACGCGACTATGCCCGTGTTTTTCCGCGTGTATACGCGAGTACAGCTAGACTTTTCCGCGTATGCCATTAAAATGATTAAAAAATATATAAAAAATCCCTAATTTCGCGCCGGGTTGATGGTTACTCAGGTAGTTCAACCACCCCAGCCCGTGGCCAACTGTTTCCAACTGTTGAAACTACTTGGAGGGACTATAAAAAGCCCTCATGTGTATGGCCTAAGGGAGAGAGAGAATTATTGATATTATACTCTGTTTGTATTCCCTATCCAAGTCTGATTCCCCGTGCCTCCTGCACTTTCCCAGTTCATTGTAGGAAACCCTTGTTTCCTTGAGATACACATCCCTTTATATGTTATCTCGTATGCACCAGTTTGGAAGGAGACTTAGCGAGGCAAGGGCTGGACGGATCCGGACGACGGTCTGCGAAGGCCTTGGAAGGATCAGGTGATCTCTCCTCTTGATTACTTTTGTACATGCTATTTTTAATACATAAGTATCATGTTGTTCCCGAAATAAACGTGTTAGTGTATGCTTATATGTATGAGAATATTTGTTATACAAGCATTCATTATGATTTATTTAATGTTTTATATGAATCTCACTAACATTTAGAGTAGACATATGCTTTACAACTTGTCCTTTGTGCTGGTCTCTTCTTGTATTTCAGGTTAAGAAGGAAGGACGGTTGCAGGGAGTTTGGACTCCACGTGGATCTACTTCAACCGTAGGACCCACGGGTAAATTTCCCCATCCTACTCTATTTAATTTTTCTGAACGTGTATGATTGTGTGAGTCTCTGTTAAGTAGCATGCCCCTGCTCTGTGGAGGTTGTACCCCAACCAACCTCTAGGGTGAGATTTCCCCG
>JAXQQM020091222.1:0-39769 GCA_034641835.2 Pinus albicaulis | reverse complement strand
AAAATAGCCAAAATGGACAGGTTTCGCAGCTTGTTAAGGAGACCCCATTCCAACAACACTGGATTTCCACTTTTTAATCAACTTCTATACTTTTCAGTTTGATTGGCCTTGGAGAATTTACTCTCCACACACCTATTTAAAGGCCCTAAAATTCCCTAGACTAGTTGATGTTACTGTGACAAAAAGAAAAAGTCTAGTTCATTTTAATTTAAGTGCTCTTTTTAATTTTTTGTTATTTAGGACGAAGGAAATGGAAATACAACTGATGTTGTTTTGATGCAAAATAAATCATTAGATAAATTAGGCTACATGAGAATGCAACACTTAATTTTGTTCAATGAAAGGTATTTCTAAAAGGGTTCTACGAGAAACCTAATAAAGAAAAAACTCTTTATCTTTTTCAATTTAGAATTCACACATTCAAAACCTAACTAAAAGAACTAAACGATGTCCAAAATGTATCTAACCTAATGCACACTAGCATGAAAATGCAAGATTCAAAAATAGACTTAAAGGTAAAAAAATATAAACAAAAAGGTAAAGTCCAATTCAAACAACAAAGAGAAGGAAATGCCAAAATAAAGAGGACTCAAAGAAAAAATATTTTTAAACTTGTAATGAAAATTTGCACATTTGATAAAAACCATAAAGACTACTAAAACAAGAAACAAAAGAAATTAACACAACAAAGAGATGTTTTTCTTTTTCTTTTAAAGATTCAAAAAACTTAAAATTCAGAAAGGGAGGAAAATAAAATATCTTAAGACCAAAGGCATGGAAAATACTCAAATCCACCTACTCACAAATGACAAAAAAGATTAAAGACTAGTGAAAATGAGAGACTTAGCATTTCAAGAACTTGACCAGGAAGATATAAAAGAATCTTAAAATCATAAAGACTTTATAGAACTAAAATCCCTCACTTATCCAATAATATCAAACCCCTTTCGAAAACAAGGAAGAGAAAGAAGAGGAGCCAACTTCTAGGTCACAAGGGAAGCAAATCAAATACTAGGTTATCAACAAGTTCAAGAGAAATAGAGAGATGGTCCAGAGCCATAGAATAACTAGATACCTCACAAAGAAGATATGGAACCCAAATTTAGACACAAAAAGATTCAAAAACTAAAAACCCTAAGTTTACATGAGAATTAATCCAACAATATGAAATACATAAAAATCAACAAGCATTAAGGTGATTCCAGACTCCATAAAGATCAAGAAAACATAAACAAATTTGGTTAAAGCCTCAACAAAACCCTGAAATGAAAAATATTCATTTTCCAGATATGTAAGTGATTGTTCAAATACATTTTAGCATATATACGTGACTATATGTGAAGCCACATGAGTGTACACATGTTTCTTTGGAAGAAACTGTGTATGTACACAACTGTCTATAACAAAAAAATGTGTATAAAAAGAAAACCGAGGAAAAATAAAAAGAAATCCTAGATATAAAAGATCAAGCTGAATGAACAATTACTTAAGACTTCAAAAGGCTATAAAAAACCAAGAAACAACAAACTAATCCCAGATAAAAGAAAATAACCCTTCTAGGAAATACTTGATTGTATTCCCTAGTGGAGTCACCAGTTCTATTGGTGAGAAAAGCTCCTTGAGGAAAGGGTTGAAAGCCTCAACAAAGAAAGATAAATCAATCAACAAAGAAAAACCATTCAAACATGCCAAACATTAAAATTATTTAAGTTGGACTTAGATACGTACCTGAGGGTACTATGTTTGAGAATGTTCCCATAGGGTCCTGTTTTAATACTCAACAAACCCCCATTTATTTTTCTTAATAGTAAAATCAATAATGGGGACCCTTCTATTCATGCTAATAAATCAATTAGAGTATAATAAAATGAGACATTTTTAAGGTTTGTTGTTAAATCTC
Source organism: Pinus albicaulis (assembly GCA_034641835.2). NCBI lineage: Eukaryota > Viridiplantae > Streptophyta > Pinopsida > Pinales > Pinaceae > Pinus > Pinus albicaulis. Next base: position 37,869 of record JAXQQM020091222.1, on the reverse strand, counting down.
TAAAGTTTCCTTTTCGAAAAATTTACTACTCAAGATTCTACCTTTGTGACATTATGACAAATCTAAATACTGATATGCCTGTTTGATAAGAAATTGTTGAAAAGTCAACAAGAAAATGTGTGTCTAATTTATTTTTCCCTTAAATAAATTAGACAATAAATTGTAATCTTATCTCATAACAACTTGTATTAGTTAACTAAGTGAGGTAGACTTAGTTAGCTCAAGAATTTCAAGTTGAAGGTCAATGGTGAGGCATGTAGAGTGATTCTATTATTTTGGGGGTCTAGTTGCAGTTAATGCACTAGTGTAGTGTGAGTTTAATCAGTTAACTCAAAATAATTGAGTTAAAATAAGTTTAACTACTTCTAACTGAGTGATGAGCTAGTGATAGGGCAAGTGAATTAAATTAAATTTAATTCACAAGTAGTGATCTATCAAGTAACTAATGATTTTCTATTATTAGCTTCATGCATGTCAAATCAGATGAAGACCTAGTTGAGACAAAGGTTAAAGGGAATTAAACTATCAGTTGTATTATTAGTGAACTACCCTAGTGCAGTTATAAAGCCATAAGATGCCCATGAAGGATTGCGCAGTCAAGGAAGGTTGGAATTCCTATTTAATAGGGATTTATTTTTCCTAGGGATTGCGTGAGCAACACATGATGAAGGTGGGCTGAAAATTGGCTATGTGTTTGTCCAATTGTGCCTAGATCAGTGTGAGATGATTGGTAGAGTGTATGAGGTTCTTGTGAGCACACATGCATTGTAGTGTTTCATGATTCCTTAGATTATTATACAATAGAGATAGACGGGTTTTGAGCAGTTTCTTTCCCTGGGAAAATATTGTGTCGTGCAATTGATTTACTTCTTTTTCTTACTTGAATGTGATTGAGAGATCATGATTTATATTCCGAAAATATTGTATAAGGATTCAATATCTTTTTTTAGTACATTGCATGATCAGATTGAATCCATTGGTGTAATAACTACATAAATCAGTTTATTATCAGAAGGTCCTTATCAAAGTTAGAAAACATCGTAACTTTATTTTAGAGTATGTTACGATTAAAGCTACCCCCGATGAGGATTTCCCTAGCAATTCCTTTTGGTAAAGGCATACTCCAAAGAGAACTTGAATTAAATGAATACGATAAGAAAAATTATAACCCCACAAATTCCACTTATCATATCGAACCTTCAAAACATCATAAATTTTATGAGTATTCCTTAAAAAATATTTCAATATTTTTTGGTCTCGATGAATCCATCATTGATATTCCATATTTTCCTTCTACGATAGTTTCACTTTATATATCCACTTATCTCATTAGAATCTCATATCTGGATCCCAAATTTAAAACCCCTGATGAATCCATCATCGATGGAAAACCCTCGATATCAGTTCTCGCCTTATTCCTATGACCATTATAATTGAGATTTTTCTTCATTGGAACTTTGGTTATCATAAGTTTGAAAGAGTGCTTTGATGGATTTCTCCAATACGATGAGCTGGAAAACCCATGTGAACTAACAAATTTGCATTTATGGTTTTTGATGGCGTAATAATTTTCAATCACTCTACCTTGCTTCTATCAAAATATTTATTGAATTTATTTAAATTAGTTATCATTAAGTATATATTTCTCTCTTGATTGTGAGAATTGAGGATTATTACTTACCTTGCACTTTCTATCTTTTCAAGTTGATTCCGATTGTCAAAAAAATGAAGAGATGTCTAAATCCACCAAGGGAAAGAAGAAAACTACAACAAAACAACCACCTCCTGGCTTACCAAAGATGTGGGGAATTCCTCATGCGAAGCCCTGTATAAATAATTAGAAGAGGAAAATCTCGTTGTTGTTCAAAGAATAGTCACAACGAATGAGTCTGTTTATAGTTTTGACGCTACTAACAAAGAATTGGCGAACTCCTTCCTTCATCGAATAACAACCAGGCTAAAGATTATGCCCTACACAAATATGATTCTATGGGTCATTCAAGATTTAAGCATTCCCAATAAACATATATTTATTATAAATAACACAGCATTTGGTTCATTCTTGGGGCAGGACCTCAATAGAATGTACAAGCTACTTGACCCGCAGACCAAATATAACAAATAATTCATTCAAAAATTCATGAAAGAGCATGACTAGGCATAAGAACCAATCATACAATGGAGAAGAGATGCATAAGTGGGAAGATACATTTAAGTACTTTGTTGATTCCCTCATTACTCCTTTCTGTCAAGCAACTGTTATGATTTGTAGACTTTTTGGTGTGTCCAATACCCAAAAGTTTAGTGAACAGTGGACTCAATTGATTGATGCGGCTTCAAAAGAATTTATTATGAATTGGTGAACTATCCTTTCAAACAACCTAACTACAAATATTCTTTCTTTTAGAAGTAAACAGAAGATTTATGAGAATGTGGTCCCTCCTTTTCATATGAGTTCATATATAACGGATTCCCTATGCTTTACCATGGATTTTCCCTCTATGGGATGGAAATGGACTATAGCAGACCCAACCCCAATCCATATTTATCATGATTTACTATGGGTTACAAAATACCAACCTCATCTTTACAAAATATTTCACAGAGTCATTATGGCCATTCATTTTGTTATCTTTTGTACAAATTTCCCTCAGATTTCCTCACAATCTGAAACTAATTTGAACCGAATAGGAAAACTGTTTGGGGAAGAATTGTTTACCTACATTCAGGTTTATGGAATTCTAGCTAATCCTCATGTTTTTCCCTTGTTTGTACTCGACAAGCTCTTAGCCCAAGAAATATCCTATCAAAATGTAGGAAGTGGTATTTCCAAGGTATTAAAGGATTCTAATAAAAATATGTGGTCTACTTTACCTATCCAATGTGGTATTTTTTCCCTTGATAATTACAAACATGCTCTTATAGAAATTAAATCAATTTCAGTGGAGTCGCCATTTGTTAGTATGAATCCTTTGTCGAAGTGTACGAAAAATGACCACTTTAGCTACGCATAACTAATAGCCCTAACAACAAAAGTGGCTGCCAATATCTTCAGATCTGCAGTTAGTTGATCAAGAAAAGAGCTGCAAAAAACTAGATCTATGCATAGAAAGACATTAAGCAGTAAAAAGAAGGGTTTGCTCCATATACCAATAGACAAGACAAGAACAATTTTTGAAAGAATTTTTGTATTAAGGGCACTTGGGAGGAAAACAAGAAGGCGTATCCAATTCTCCTCAATGGGATGGGTTCTTGGAAGTCCTCAGCACTTCAGATCTAGAATCTCTCTCTCTTGTTGGTGTAGAAAACCCATGCAAAGAATAGAGTTCAAAGGGAGCTCACACAGCAAATAATGGAAAAATGTGACCAAGTGTATAGATCCAGAGTGATCTAATAGGCAACAAAAGGTGAAGAATGGTAGGAAAAACCCTCCTATTTATAACAAAATACTGGGTCATTCTAGATCTTGGTGCATGATTAAAATAATGTTAACCAAATCTAGATCCACCTTTTATGGAATATTTTATTATATTTGTTGGAGGGAAAAGGTATTTGACTTGGGTCAAATCCCTTTATTTGTCAAAATAAATAAATAAATGATTTATTTATCTTTTTAAGGAAGTGGTTGAAGGATAATTAAATAAATAATGATTTATTTAATTATTTGTGGGTGATTTGGTCATATTTAACAAGGAATATTATCTAAATAAGATTTAAATAATTATTCCTAGAAAAATAATAAGATAAATAAAGGTTTATCTAATTAATTTCTTTGTTTTGGGTTAAACATGACTAGGAATAATAATTAAATTATGGTTTAATTAATTATTCCATGACGAAAATCAAACAAAATAGGTTTGTTTAATATTTCCTTTTGGGGTTTCCTGTTTAGACCATAAACAACCTAATAAATGTGGTTTATTAAGTTATTTTACATAGTGAAAGCAGTTTTACTTAGGGTAAAATTGGTCTTACATGGTGTACTTGGGTCCATCTAATGATAATAGGTTAGATGACCAAAAAATGGTGTAACATCAGGAGCTTGGTTTTCCTACTATTCCTAATAGACAATATGATCTTGATCAAGTTTTGAAAAAAGTAACAACAACAGTGAAAATTAGACAATTCATTCATGAGCTAGATATATTTGACGATGTATTTGAAAAGGTTCCTACATATTCAACGGTTTTAAAGAAAGAAACACAAAAACATTATCTAGAGAAAATTTCCTAATTTACATAGTACAAAGCCTTGAGATTACAAAAAGTGCCTCTTAATTCATTAATAATTTCCCTACATAAAAAAATTCCCATGGAAAAGGCAACGGATGATCCTACAAAATCTGTTTTGACTTCTTAGTCAATAGAAGCAATTACCTCTTCTTCTACCCAATTAGAAAACATTGAGCTTGATACAAGGATGGAAGAAATATGGGGGGAATTAAATGAAGCCTTAAAGACTGGAGAGCATCAAAAAGTGAGTACCTAATTACATGGAAAAACCCATGATACTGTTCATAATTCTGAGCAAATACCAATTGGGGTAAAAGCTTCTGAAAAGCTTCATGAAGAAAAAGAGTTTGAAATAATATTTGTTTTTCCAACATCAGAAGTTGTTATGAAAATAAAATAAATCCCCCCGCTAGATATATTTTATTGTCCTCAACACAAAGCTATACTGAAGATGCAGATAAAGAAAAGAAACCTAAATCAATCCCAGAACCTAATACCTGAAGATGCGTCTTTTTAAGAGTCGTGGAAAGGATCCAAGATCACCCCTACAAAGGAATTAGGTAGGCTAACCCAATTCCTAGGTGCTTATGCCTCAACTTAAATTTTTTAAACTACATAGGTGCAAAAAATTTTAAAGGAAAAGGAAGATAGAATTCTATACTTAGAAAAAAATATTGAAATTGAAAAGCGAAGTATTGACGATCAATGGAAAAAACAAGTCGATCAAATGTAGAGCACATTTGATGCTTTGATTGTCTAATATGAAATCAATTTGCAGGTTCAAGATGTTAAAATCTAGGAACTTCAAACTAATATTGAAAAATTACATATCAGTCTTGAATTTGTTGATATTGCAACAAGATGATGAGCTTAGTGGAAAGAAGTCGCCTTCACTAAGTGGGCCCGCAGGCTATTTTTGGCACAAAGTCTATTTTTAGACTATGTCTATTTTTAGACATGTCGATCATATTCTATGAGTTGCAGGATGCTATTTGTGGGTGGTTGGTCAAGTTGGAAAAAATATATGGACTTCTATTTTTAGACATATTGGGCGGAATCTATTTTTAGATTGCCAGTCTAAAAATAGATATGTCGAATATTATTAGCTCTTAATAATATTTGGACTATAAACATTATATTATTATCTTGGAGCACTTCAGTTAAGTGCACAGATGTGGCACAGCAGCTGACAGAATGAATTATGCTATTCCCGAGGTTTAAGTGGATCTATTGCATGGATACTTCAGTTAGAACTCATGTGACAGAGTTTGGTGGAGTTATTGAAGTAGTTGATGGAGTTGTGTTCAGTTTAACTAAGTTAAACATAGTTGAGCTAGTTGTATCTAGTCTAACTGATTTATACAATAGTGAGAGTGGTGTGAATTAATTATTAATTAATTCACTAATTATTAACTCATTAATCAACTAAAGAATACATCAGTTAACTACAGTGCATGGACAGTTTCAATGGAGACCAGTGAAGAGGTAGGTGAAAGAGTAGTGTGACTATCAGTTGTGACTATAGTGTTGCATGATTTGCAACACACAGTGGTTGGAGATGCCAATGAGGATTGCGTGAGCAAGGCTGGACCAATTCGAGTTCATTCAGAGCCATTCTTTAGCAGTGATTGCGTAGTAGAGGCAGGCTAGCAGGTGGCAGAGATTGGAGCATGTGATTTGCTAGATCGGACCTAATTAGTGTGTAGCAATTGGAGATTGTACTGAGAGCTTGTGAGGAGCTTTGTATGATGATTTTTAAATGATCTCTATGAAATATAATATACAGATAGTTGGGGGTTTTCAGCTTTAAGCTTTCCCATAAAATATTGTGTTCATATGTGTGAATGTTTATGGTTTTAATGTGCACATGCAATTGTTTCTTTTTATTTCCGCAATTAATGATCAATGGTAGAAGAGACTCTGTATTGTGCATGAAGTCAAATAGTGTGTGATTAGGAGAATATCAGATGTATAACATATCAGTTATATAAATTTCTACATGGTATCAGAGCTATATTGATCATTAGAGAAATTGCAAAACATTGAAGTGGTTGAGTTTTGTGCTGGTGGAATTAGAATTTGCAGCAGTGTTTTATTGGTGTCGAAGTTGAGATGTATTTCAACGGATGCCCTTGAGGGCATATCAAATTATATTTCATGGAAGGACAGGATGGAGGCGGTGCTGGATGACACTGGGTTGAAGGAGTTCATAGATGCAGAAATTCCAAAACCTGCTTCTAGCGATGCTGCCGCACTTGACGCATGGAAAAAGAAGACAACAAAATGTCGAAGGATTCTGTTGGAAGGTGTGAAGGATCACATAGTGTCCAACCTTCATGGTAAAGCTTCTCCATTATTGATGTGGAAAGCTTTGATAGATTTATTCCAAAGCAAGAGCGACTAGAGGAAGTTGGCGCTCAAGGATAAACTTAGGAACATAAAAATGGAGAAAGGCGACAGTATACCCAAGTACCTCACGAAGTTTTTTCAGTGCAGGGATGAGCTGGGAAGTGTGGGGGTTACTGTAGATGACGAGGAATTGGTGAGATTGGCTATCCTTGGGCTTCCAAAGAGTTGGCATTTCTATTAGGACTCTGTCAATGGTCAGGAGAAATTGCCAGGATGAGAGCAACTTTGGTCAGATCTTGTGCAAGAGGAGATAAGGCGGAATACCAGGGATGGATCTTCATCGAAGAGTGCAGATGAAGAAAATTGTGCTTTGGCTACCAAATCAAGGAAGGGGAAGAGCAAGAAGAATGCTTCTCAATCCGGTGCGAAAGACAAGAAGCAGGACATGTCCAAGGTGAAGTGCTTTCACTGTCACCAACACAGACATTACGCCACTAATTGTCCACAGAAGAAGAAAAATAAGCAGGCTACTGGATCTGCAGCTAGAGAGGCCTTAGACTCACAGTTTGAGTTGGATTTTTTGCTGATTGCATGTTTGGACTCAAGTGTGATGGGTTCAGTTTGGTTTCTTGACAGTGGTGCGTCTTTTCATATGACCCGAGACAAAGATTTTTTTACTGATTTGGATGAGAAAGATCTTGGAGTGCACATCGAGATGGGCGATGATGGTAGATACAGTGCGACCGATATCGGTACCATTTCCTTTGAGAGGGAGTCTGGTAAACCCTTCGTATTGAAGGAAGTGATGCATGTTCCAGGATTGAAGAAGAATCTGATCTCAATGGCCATGTTAGAAGACAAGGGATATGATGTTGTCTTTAGCGAGGGAAAGGCTTTCCTACGCAGTAAGGAAACTGGGGAAACCTGGAGGATAGGGGTTCGAGTTAAGAACCTTTATTAGTTGTAGGTAGATGGCCGCGCAGTAATGGCAGGCAAGGCAGAAGGAGTGGTGAGCCAGGATGAGGGCGAGCTATGGCATAGGAGATTGGGCCATCTTCACCATGGTGCTTTGAAAATTTTGCAGCAGATTTCTACCGGGCTTCCCAAAGGTACACTTGTGCAATCAGATCAGTGCAAGGGATGTACTTTGGGAAAATTTGTGAAAGCCACCTTTCATGAGAAGGATAGTTGCGCCACGACAATCCTTGAGAGAATTCACACAGACGTGTGTGGACCTTTCTCAGTAGCTTCGACAGCAAAGCACAGGTACTATGTGATATTTGTTGATGATTTTTCTCGGAAGTGCTGGATCTTCTACATGCAGAAGAGGAGCAAGACATAGTCAAAGTTTTTTGAGTTCAAGGCACTGGTTGAAAAAGAACCAGGGAAGAAGGTGAAGGCTCTTAGGAGTGAGAATGGTGGTGAATTCATCTCTGGAAAATTCAAGGACTTCTGCAGAGCAGAAGGAATTCGAAGAGAGCTCATAGTGCCTCATAACACACAATAGAATGGGGTTGCTGAGAAAAAGAATAGAATTATCGTGGGTGCTGCACGAGCGATGTTGCATGATCAGGGTCTTCCCATACACTTGTGGGCTGAGGCATGCAATACTAGGGTTTATGTGCAAAACCGTTGTCCTCACAGAGTACTTGGCATGAGTACACCCGAGGAGGCATTTTCTGGTAAGAAGCCTGATATTTCCCATTTGAGGATTTTTGGTTCACCTATTTACATTCATGTGACGAAGGATTCCAGGAAGAAGTTGGAGCCGACTACAGAGGTTGTGATATTTGTGGGGTACACTGATACACCCCACAACTATCGTGTGTATTTTCCAGACAGTCGCAAGACTATTGTGCGACGGGATATCAAATTTCATGAGGAGAAAGCCATAAAGTGTTCGCTTGAGAGGGAGCCACACTTGCATGCAGATGAGGATCTATTAGTTCCTAAGGATGAGCCTCAGGATGTGGATCAGCCACAAGAAGAGGTTCATGGAGTGGAAGAGACCACTCATGCAGCGCCAACGATCAGAGGGCAGAAGCGCACTACAAAACCTAAGCGACTGATTTAGGATGCAAAGAAGATTGTAGGATCACCTACATCACAGCGCAGACAGAGACAGTCACCTGAACGGTATACTAGATACATGGCTCTTATGAGCAAGTGTATCATGAAAGAGCCATCCTCTTTCGAGGAAGCTGTGGAGGACCCCGCATGGCTAGATGCCATGGTGGAAGAGTATGATTCGATTGTCAGAAATAGTGCATGGGAGATTTTCCCAAGGCTGGAAAGGAAATCAGTGGTAGGTTCAAGATGGATCTACAAAGTGAAGCAAGTAGCTGACGAGAGTGTGGAGAAGTACAAGGCAATATTTGTTGCCCGAGGCTTCTCACAGATTGAGGGGATCGATTATGAGGAAACCTTTGCACCTGTTGCAAGGTATTCTTCCATACGGACGATTCTTGCTCTCTTAGCACAGATGGGGTGGCACATTCATCAGATGGATGTGAAGAATACGTTCCTCAATGGATTGATTGAGGAGGATGTTTACATAGAGCAACCCGAAGGTTTCGAGATCTTCAGCAGTGAGTCACATGTGTGCAGGCTCAAAAGAGCGCTGTATGGGTTGAAAAAACACCTCGTGCTTGGTACACACGAATAGATAGTTATTTCACTGGACTTGGATTCTCCAAGAGTGAGGCAGATCCGAACCTATACCAGATTGTGGTGGAGGGTATTTTGTTGATCATTGTACTTTATTTAGATGATTTTATTTTGACGGGTGATGAACTGTTGATACAATCATGCAAGGCTGATCTTGCAAAGGAGTTTGAGATGAAGGACTTGGGCCTCCTTCATTATTTCTTGGGATTGGAAATTTGGCAGCGCAGTGATGGATTGTTTGTGTCTCAAGGCAGGTATGCTTGGGAGATACTGGAGAAGTTCAACATGCATGGCTGCAAGCCTATCGACACTCCTCTTCCTAGTGGATGGAGGAAAGAGGATGCTACATTAGCAGAGGTAGTGGATGCCACTATTTACCGACAGTTGGTGGGGTCGCTTATGTATCTAGTCAATACACGATCGGACATATGCTACATTGTTAACCAGCTTTCACAAGCTATGGTTAAGCCTACCAAGCTCTTTTGGAAGGCAGGCAAGCATGTATTGAGATATCTCAGAGGAACATCGAGATATGGATTATGGTACAAATAGTCGGATGAGGTGAAGTTGTGTGGCTTCACGGATGCAGATTAGGCAGGGAGCCAAATGGACAGGAAGAGCACATCTGGAGGGATTTTCAGTATCGGATCGGCAACAGTTTCTTGGTATGGCAGGAAGAAGAGATCCATGGCACTCAGTTCAGCAGAGGCCAAGTATATGGCAGCGAGTTTGGCTGCATGCGAGGCTATGTGGATGAGTAAGATCCTGGTTGGGTGGTTCGGTTCACACTTAGATCTTACTGTGATATATTGTGATAATCAGAGTTGCATCAAACTCTCGGTTAATCTAGTATTTCATGATAGATCTAAACACATTGACATTCGGTATCATCATATCAGAGATTGTGTGCAGCGAGTCACATGTGTGCAGGCTCAAAAGAGCGCTGTATGGGTTGAAAAAACACCTCGTGCTTGGTACATACGAATAGACAGTTATTTCACCAGACTTGGATTCTCCAAGAGTGAGGCGGATCCGAACCTATACCAGATTGTGGTGGAGGGTATTTTGTTGATCATTGTACTTTATGTAGATGATTTTATTTTGACAGGTGATGAACTATTGATACAATCATGCAAGGCTGATCTTGCAAAGGAGTTTGAGATGAAGGACTTGGGCCTCCTTCATTATTTCCTGGGATTGGAAATTTGGCAGCGTAGTGATGGATTTTTTGTGTCTCAAGGCAGGTATGCTCAGGAGATACTGGAGAAGTTCAACATGCATGGCTGCAAGCCTATCGACACTCCTCTTCCTAGTGGATGGAGGAAAGAGGATGCTAGATTAGAAGAGGTAGTGGATGCCACTGTTTACCGACAGTTGGTGGGGTCGCTTATGTATCTAGTCAATACACGACCGGACATATGCTACATTGTTAACCAGCTTTCACAAGATATGGTTAAGCCTACCAAGCTCTTTTGGAAGGCAGGCAAGCATGTATTGAGATATCTCAGAGGCACATCGAGATATGGATTATGGTACAAATAGCCAGATGAGGTGAAGCTGTGTGGCTTCACGGATGCAAATTGTGCAGGGAGCCAAACGGACAGGAAGATCACATCTGGAGGGATTTTTAGTATCGGGTCGACAACAGTTTCTTGGTATAGTAGGAAGAAGAGATATGTGGCACTCAGTTCAGTAGAGGTCGAGTATATGGCAGCGATTTTGGCTGCATGCGAGGCTATGTGGATGAGGAAGATCTTGGTTGGGTGGTTCGGTTCACACTTAGATCTTACTGTGATATATTGTGATAATCAAAGTTGCATCAAACTCTCTGTTAATCTAGTATTTCATGATAGATCTAAACACATTGACATCCGGTATCATCATATTAGAGATTGTGTGCAGCGGAAGATCATGTTAATTTCATACATTCCCAAGGAGGATCGGGATGCTGATATCTTGATGAAGGCGCTCACCAGGAGAAAATTCGAATACCACAGGGGCAGGATCAGGGTGGCATATAATCCCTATCTTTTTGAGAGGGAGTGTTGAGATTGCAACAAGATGATGAGCTTAGTGAAAAGAAGTCGCCTTCACTAAGTGGGCCAGCAGGCTATTTTTGGCACAAAGTCTATTTTTAGACTATGTCTATTTTTAGACATGTCGATCATATTCTATGAGTTGCAGGATGCTATTTGTGGATGGTTGGTCAAGCTAGAAAAAATAGATGGACTTCTATTTTTAGACATATTGGGCGGAATCTATTTTTAGATTTCCAGTCTAAAAATAGATATGTCAAATATTATTAGCTCTTAATAATATTTGGACTATAAACATTATCTTATTCTCTTGGAGCACTTCAGTTAAGTGCACAGATGTGGCACAGGAGCTGACAAAAGGAATTATGCTATTCCTAAGGGTTAATTGGAGCTATTGCATGGATACTTCAACGAGAACTCATGTGACAGAGTTTGGTGGAGTTATTGAAGTAGTTGATGGAGTTGTGTTCAGTTTAACTGAGTTAAACATAGTTAGCTAGTTGTATCTAGTCTAACTGATTGATACACTAGTGAGAGTGGTGTGAATTAATTATTAATTAATTCACTAATTATTAACTCATTAATCAACTAAAGAATACATCAATTAACTACAGTGGATGGACAGTTTCAGTGGAGACCAGTGAAGAGGTAGGTGAAAGAGCAATGTGACTATCAGTTGTGACTATAGTGTTGCATGATTTGCAACACAAAGTGGTTGGAGATGCCAATGAGGATTGCGTGAGCAAGGCTGGAACAATTCAAGTTCATTCAGAGCCATTCTTCAACAGTGATTTCACAATAGAGGCAGGCTAGCAGGTGGCAGAGATTGGAGCATGTGATTTGCTAGATCAAACCTGATTAGTGTGTAGCAATTGGAGATTGTACTGAGAGCTTGTGAGGAGCTTTGTATAATGATTGTTACATGATTTCTATGACATATAATATACATATAGTTGGGGGTTTTCAGCTTTAAGCTTTCCCATAAAATACTGTGTTCATATGTGTGAATGTTTATGGTTTTAATGTGCGCATGCAATTGTTTTTATTTATTTATTTCCGCAATTAATGATCAATGGTAGAAGAGATTATGTATTGTGCATGAAGTCAAATAGTGTGTGATTAGGAGAATCTCGGATGTATAACATATTATTTATATAAATTTCTATAGAATTAAGTGAATTTAAGAAAGAATAAAAATACCTAAACACTTTTTTTTCCCAGCAACAGGTTATTTTCTGTTAAAAAATTGGGAATTATCAATGAAATATGCAATGTAGATAATTCCCTTGTTTATAAGTTGAATGATAACATGAATTATTATAATGACATGGAAGATAAAATTGCCAACTTTTTGTTTTGGCAAGACAGTGAAAAAGGAATGTTATCCAATCTTCCTCGAATCGAAGAATCACACAAAGAAATTGTATTCAAAGAATGGGAAATTCGTATTAAACAGGTGAAAGCAGCAATTTTCCAAGCAAGGGACATTTCAAATAAACTTATTTCTTCAATTAGTGAAAGCTTGTTACAAACTAACCTTATCTCCAACTGTCCCAAAGGAAAACTTCGTGAGATCAAACCACTTACTTGAATGTGGTAGGATGCATCCAAGAAACAAGAAGAAATCATAGAGAAAATTACTAAAATCAATCTTGAAAATCACTGGTAGTTTTTGGTCAAACCGCACAACCAGTGGTTAATGCTCCGCTACCTCTATAGCACTACCACTCATATGTTGCCAACATTAAGGGAAACTATATTCACCATTCATATGCGGATTTTACCAAGGGATCCACTAGAATTAAAGAATATGATAGATATCTGTGAATTGCAGGAGTGGATGGAGAAACAATCTTCTTCTTTGGAATAGAGATTTTATTGCAAAAAATTCTAAAAATAAGTCTACTGTTAATTTTAGAGGTTTTTGTTGGAATGAATTTTAAGTTGTTATTATATTTAATTTATTTTCATTTTATTGTAAAACTATAAATCCCCTTCATTAGAATGGAGAAAGTGTTCTGAATTTTGGAGAAAAATACTTTGTTTCCACTATTGTAACTCAAGTTACCTTAATAGAAGGATGAACCACTTCTATTTTCTCATGAGCAGAGTTGCAATATATCAGGTACTAGTATCTATATGTTTTTCCTTTTCTTAAGAATTAAATGGTTATTTTATTTAAGTTTATCGTATATGTGTTACAAGCAATCATACATCTTTCACTATTGTTATGTGTGATTGAAATCATATGGTATGTGTATAAACAACGAAATGATATATATGCGATAAGTTTTATCAACAAATTTAATTAGCTATTTTATTAAATTTATCTATCATATAATGTGTTAAATTCATAATAGTTTGATAATCTACTTTGTCATATTGTTTATGAAATCATTTTAGATCACACACACACACACACAAATATATATATATATATATATATATATATATATATATATATATATATATATATATATATATATATATATATATATATATATATATTCTAAATTTTCAATGAGATTATTGGAATATTAGAGTTCTTAATTTTCTTAATTAATTAAGTAAATATGAGGGTGGATGGACCCATAAACCCCATACATGAATAAAATCCTATTTGATGTATGTATGTTGGTTACACACACACACACACACACACACACACACACACACACACACACACACACACACACACACATATATATATTCCAAATTTTCAATGAGATTATTGGAATATTAGAGTTCTTAATTTTCTTAATTAATTAAGTAAATAAGAGGGTGGATGGACCCATAAACCCCATACATGAATAAAATACACTTTTGATGTGTGTATGTGGGTTATTAGATAGTAGATTTGCATTATGGAGTAGTGGAGCAGCTTATTAATGAAGGAAGAGTGGAGATCATGCAACATTAATGAGGAAGATCATGGATATAGTGGAGGAGTCAAAGTAAGATCATGGAGATAGTGGAGGGGTCAAATTAAGATCATGGAGGAATAAAAGTAAGATCATAGAGCATTAATGATGAAGTGATGGAGGAAGTGGTGCATTAAATGCACACATGATGGAGAGAGTGGAGATTAAATGCAGAGATGATGGAGATCATGGAGAGACAACATATTCTTCATGGAGGCTAGTGGCCACATGTGCATCACAGTAATGAGGTGGGCCAGGGCTAGGGGAGGCTCAAAAATCATAAAAGGAAGGTGAAGGCAGCCATAGAACTCAAATTTTAATTTAGATTTTAGATCTGGAATTGTCATTTGGGATTTCTTTGCACGTCTCAGCTGTTTAGCTAAGTCTGCAATGTTGTTTAGCACACGGGTGTTCCTGAGCGGGAATCCCACCCTTACCCACAAGGGAATTCAAGTGCCTACTAGGGGAAGGCTTATTTAAGCAGCCATTCATCATCAAGCATTGGTGCTGTTGATCATAATCATCTTCCTATAAGATTTTCATAGGCAATATGGCATAAAAGCTTTCGAATTTCCTCTTGCAGACTTGAAAAGTCATTTTTGTGCCCATCCTTGCCGTTTCCTACCTCCAAAACTCCTCATAAAAGGCTGAAAATTCATATTTGAAATATTTAAGGCATAGCTCCTTCGGTCCTAGCCCCATTGTCTTCTTCCCCATGTAACCTGGGTGCTAGACCAGGCGCTAGTCCTACGGGCGCTTATCCAATATGTATCGGGCGCATCCCAAGCCGTTGATCTGTGCAGATCGAATGACGTTCGCTCATCTCCACTGCGTCCGTAGCCTACCTATTCACCATCCGATCAAATCATAAATCAACGATTCATGATGCGCCTGTCCTAGTGGTCTCCGCGCCCAAAACACTGTTCAAAACCAACGGTTTATATCGCACCACCTTTCGGCGGTAGGTGGTATTTCTCCTTGGGCCAGCGATTCCACTTAGCGCTCACCACGCGTCCCAGTGTACGGCCTTGAAACCACTCTCCATCACGCATTATGTTTGACCAAAGTCACACAGCGATATTCACCACAGCCGTCCGATCTGAGAGCCTTCATCCGACGATCGTCACGCCCTGAAGCTGCATGGGATTTAACGCAAGAAAATCGTGCCCCTGGCCCACCATCTTATTATCTTCCGATGCATTTTTAACTGACGATCTCGCCCAGAGATAGAACGGTCCATATCTCCTGCATTCTCCATCACTGATTCTGTTCCTCCACGTCATCATCCCACTTGTTATCGCATATCTTCCTTCGTCATTTATATATTTCATTCATACGTTATATTTTAATGTTTTTCTCTGGCTAGCTCATTCGCCATTCCTCCACTGCATTTTTCCGCCACCCTACATTGTTTCACCATATCACAGTTTACACGACCGTTTCCATTAACCTTGGCGTTATCCCCACTGTGTTCACCTTCTTGTGCAAGGTTTTTTGTAACGAATTTCTGGATTTTGCAGGTGTGCAGCGATGGAGAACTATCACGACTCATAGTCTTAATTGCTGTGATGGAACACACATCAAGGGACCAATTGTTGAGCCTCAAAATTGTGCTTTCTTTCACCTCATTTTACCTCATTTTCCTTTATCCATTGCTATCCTAGACCCAATTGATCAGTGAATATAGTTAAAATTACTTCTAGAATGATTTACATGACTGACTTGCTAAATTTTGTGATTTTTGCCATTGTAAAGCATTTTGACCGGAACTAGCTGCAGAATGCAGACATTCCGTAGCTAACCGGCGATTCTGCAGCTGCCTTCATGTTTGAGTATGTTCCAGGTGGCCTCTTGAGAAAAACCGCATATGGGCATGATCCACGTCATCTCTACATGGTTCGTTGCTCATCATGGAGGAAGAAATGAATTCTGGGTATGGTTTTGAACATGGGAACACATTTAGGAAGGAAGACTTCTATTAGGACTATCTCAGTCCAGATGTATTTTCCTCTTCACGCAGTCACTTCAAAGAGTCCTAACGTGATTCCAATAAGGAAAGATAGTCTTCCTGAATTGTTGCAAATATTGTTATGTGCATTTGCTTTATAAACACTTGGGAGACCGAGAGTTATGTTAGAGATTTTATGTTAGATTTGATGCTAGATTTTGTTTAAACTCTGTGCTACATTCCTGAAGACGCAGAGTGTTATGTTCAAACTATTTCATCTTTAATGGAGCAAACCGTGTTGTTTTGAAGCGTGATTTAATTTGGAGTTGAATTCCGTCAGGTGGTAGAGGGCCCCTGCCTCTTGCACGGATTTATTTTGCGTAAATTAGATAAGTCTTCTAGCTGCCTTTACATTTTGAATTTGAATTAATAGTTGTTTTAATTAGCTACTGTAGTCGTACTCGTTCTAACTCTTCCACAAGAAGACACTCTTCCAAAAGACTATAAGGATGAATGGGAAAATGACTATAGTATTGTAGGATTAGAAGTTGAATTCATAGTTGTTCTTAACTAGCTACTGTAGTTATATTCATTCTAACTCTTCCACAAGAAGACACTCTTCCAAAAGATTATAATGATGAATGATGAATAGCTATAGTACTGTAGGATTTGGTTGTAGTTTTTGCTGTTCACTATCACAGTTACACTTGTTCTAATCACTCTTCCACAAGAAGAAACTCTTCCAAGAAATTCTTAAGAAGTTCAAAGACATGACCGTGATAATGAATGATTTAGTTGTGTGTTTGTACTAAGTATCATCTCTGTTCTTGCTCTTAAACGCTTTCCCAAGACATCATAATGACGAGTAGGATATGGATATGATATCTTAGCTTTTCATTTGCTTTCAGTCCTTTATATTTGCATTTGCATCCGATTATACAGTCAGAATTGTTCTATCTCTTCCAAAAGAAGGAACTCTTCCAAAATATCAATAATGATGGACAAACAGATTGTGTAATTTCTTAGAGTAATGCATAATAGCATAGTTAGAATACTCCGGAGTTTAAATTGCACTTAACTCATGTTTAGTTACTTTGTTTCAAGTTTGATGATGACTTATAGTTTAGCATTGTTCTAGATTAGTGGCATCTTAAGTTCATCCTTAGATTAACCCATTACACTTGCACTCCATATTCAAATTGTCATCCATTGCACAATAGATTACTTCAGTTGTTAGGATTAACAAGACAGCCTTCATTATTCACAAACCTCTTCTTGTTCTAAAATCCATAATTGATCTATAACCATTTGAACAGAAGACAACACCATTTTAAGGCCTGAAGTACCTCTGCAATTTCCTCATCATTTTATAAACAGAGCTCTTCCTCAAAAGACTACTTTGGAAAGAAATCAATAAACTCTTGAGTAAAGGTTTTGTGACATTCAATTAAATTGCAGAATAGAGATAGGAACTAGATCTAGAATAGAGAATCTTATGATGATAACAATGATTTTCCTCTAAATATGTTTCAAATCTCTAATCAAGGACAAAATATTGCATCATTGTAAGTTAGTTGTTTCACTGTTTAGTTAGAGGATTTGCATGCTTAGTGATCATTTCTCAAGTTTAGTTTGTGTTTTGAATCATTTGTTTGAAAGTCATTATCAAGCTTTGCTTTTATTTAGTCATAGTTTAGATTCAGCTTCAGTGTTTCCAATTGCATTTGCCATTTGTTATCCTTCAATTAGGTTTAACTCTATTTTTAATCAACAACTCATTTTCACTAGCTTTCTAGGCATTTTTCCTGCAAACATAAAACCACCAAAAGACCAAAAACATCATAAATCATCACAAAAGACCAAAAACATCACAAAACACTACACACAACGCATTAGGAAACAAGCACCTAGGTACATACAGTACACTTCACTTCAGCAGTTTACAAATCCTGGTTGAAAATTAAATGAGCTCAGTTTAGGAAACTAGATTGAGACCAAACACCAATTTCAGAGCAGAATTATGAAGAAAGTCCTCGGAAGCCCAAGCGACAAGACTTCAATTAAAGGAGGCAGGGATCAAATTTGTCAAACCCTGCAGGGACATCCAAGGCGCCGATTTTAACAGATGAAGATATCAATGGGGCAGATAAAGTATATCAATGATCAGTGGAGAATTAAAGGCAGGTAGCTGAAGATTTTGGTGCGTTGTCCTAGCCTTTGGAAGCAGAGTACCAAAATGAAGATCCTGCACATCATTCGAAAGATCTATACACAGAAAACATGTCCTCAAGGCTTTATTTCAACAGATTTTTCTCTCCAGGAAAGGACAAAATGTTGGTATGGTCATCACTATATCGTGCTCTTGAAGATATTTTTACCCAGTGCATTTATTTCAGTTAACAGGCCACAGAGTACAAACAACACAGCACAGTCATTCAGCAGTATCGGTAGGCACTTCTCCACCATTTTGTTTTAATGATACAATTAAATGTTCATCACCTACCTCTTTTGTTAGGTTTTATTTTCTCTTATAAAAACCATGAAGAAACGCATTGTAAGGGTTCCAGATTTTATCAGAAAATTATGTAGTGAAAGGATTTTCGCATACATTTTGTAAAATTCTTGTATGAAGGCTCAGAGCCCATAGGGTCTCAGTGAGGAGGAGTTCTATCTGTCAAAGAGGATTCTGGTATTTGGTATTTCACAGTCTGTAATATTCTTTATTATGTTATATTAATAGAACATGTCATTACATCCATCTTTCTTGTATCATGTTTTGGAATGCGAGTGGCTCACTGGTTTTTGGTATGGATTCATCCTAGTTGATGCCCATGCTCAGATCAGTAAAGCGCTTTAAATATGGCTCATGCATGATATTTTGTTCCATTATTCAACTTAACCATACTTCTGCTGTATTAGTTGCTTTGGGAGGGTACTTTTAAAATGCTATTATCATGCATGGATTCTTAGATTGGTAAGCCCATGCATGGTGGTATTGTATATCTGGGTATTAGCTCAATGTTGACTAGTATCTTCTCAATATTTCTTTCACTACATCCACCTTCTGATAATTTATGTCTGTGAAGTATTTCTGAATCGGCCCGCTTTGTAGTAAACTGTCTCCGAATTGTTTGTTGCTTTTGTATTAGAGTTCTGCATCTTACCTCTGCAGTATCTCTTTTCCTGTGTCAGTTTCTGAGAGTTTGGTCCCATTCTATTTCATTTCCTTGTTTACAGGAGATAGCATGTGAGCTAAAGCTGACAACTTCCTACATTATATTCTATGCTCCTTGCTATGCTAAGATGTCCTAGGCACTGGTCTATCACAACTCTAGACTGTCTCTAGGAGCTACAACAAGTGCCACATTCAACCCCTCTCTATAGCACATATAGATTAAGGAATTATGCTTTCTTGCTTGAGGGTTTGAGAGGTGGAAGATAGTTCTAGCATTTTAGCTAGGAAACCGATGGAGGGTTCATCCTTTCATCTTGTGCTTATAGTTCAGTCTTCCAGGAGCATCATATTTATATCTGACATCAGGCCATCATTATACACCTCCATGCAGTAGCAGTTCCCCCAGGAATTGCGCAGTCCAGTCCTGTAGATCCATTGGAGAAAGGAAGCTTCCAACATTTTAGCTAGAAATACTGTGAGGGATCATCCCCTCACTTTGGTGAGATTGTTTCCATCATTATTGAGATGAATTGTATCATCTAGTAGTAGGATATAGCTTCAGCCTACCTAATGTCGCAGTCCATTCCAGCACTTGCGTATTTAGCAGCTGCAATCTTGAGAGGAGGAAGGAGGAGCTAGATCTCAAGCTTCTAGCTTGCAGATATAGAGGAGGGATCACCACTTCATGCATTGAGCTGTTTTTATATCATTGAAACCATCATATATTCAGTTTATACAACATATCTACATACTCAACAGTTGTATATTGTAAGCCCTAAGAGGGTGATTTTCCATGCTTGTCAAATCTAGAAATCCTTTCTGGGTTATTTTTGGTTTTCATCATAGAGCCCGTATTTGAAATCCTGACATCATGTGAACTCAAAAACAACATGATATATGAATTCCCTTCTAGCCAACAATTATATTTCCAGAATTTTCAGAATGGACAATGTAGTATGGCCTCCAGCAGATCAGCAGTTACGAAGTGCCTTTGATGAGAGGACTTCAGGGTCATTCTAGCCTTCTCTGTTGGCTTGAGTGTTTCTATTTTTTTCCACTGTTGCATATTGTAATCCACCTCCATATTAATGAAATGACTCAGTTGTTTTGTCTATGTGTATGGTGTATTTAGTTTATTTGTTCATTGCTGCAGTTTCCAACTATTTTCTTGTGTATTACTGTCTTTTCCAATTTTGGGATATTACAGTGGTATGAGAGCATGATCTTTGGCTCAGCTTGTGGGAACTACATATTATGACATCGGAATAAGAAGCAGAAAGTAGGGATCTACAATGATGGAGGGAATAAGTTTTGCCACACTTCTCTTCAGATATATGAAGGATCTCTACAAGGAGGTCAAAGAAATGAGAAGAGATAGGCAAAATGAGACCTCAAAAAGGTTTTAGAGTGAGGAAGGTCCAAGCACTTCCTATCAGTGGTAGAATAAATAGACAATGCAAAGAGCTCCACAACAATCTACTATGTCCACTTTCTTTGAAGAGGAAGGTGAATGGCATGGAGATGGAGGAAACCTTAATCATGAGAATCTAAGTAATTATCTTGCAAAGTACAAATCTCAAACAAGAGCATTCAAGGAGAATCTAACTCTCCAACAATTTTTCTAGATCAAATAAGAAAGAAAATCCCACATCAGCAATAGAAGAAGAAGGCACATACATAATAGATTATTCTTGCCTAAATTTTATGGGTCATCCATAAGCACAAAAAAATCTTAGATGAAGAAGATAGATGCAGTTTTCCAGCTACACCCAGTAGCAGAAAGAGAGGTTGTTGAGATTGCGGTGTTGCACCTTTAGGGCGCAGCAAAGGATTGGTTGTTCAGTCAAGAAAACCAGAGAGACTTTCCATAGAGACATTTCCCATCATTGATGAAAACGTACATGAGGAGCAAAGGAATATGTCAGCATTATCACTCTGCAAAGGTAGCAACTACCACCACCACCACCAGCAGAAGTTCTTGAATCAGGTGAAGGAGCACTTGCATCTTTGCAAGATGGTCTTGAGCACTTGACATTGAGGGTTCCATGCATGATTCAGGAGATGCATGAGGAAGAGGAGGAAGATACTAGTGATGGTACAATAGTAGACGAGTAGCCATCACCACTACCAATAGTTGGAGAAGCCATTGTACCGGTTGGAGGAACTCTTGTAGCTTTGCAAGATGTTCCCAAGTACCAAATTATCCAAGGTTTGTAAACAATTCCATTCCATATTATTTCAACACCTCAACTTGAGATTTATGGGATCATTCCATCAGGATAATTGCATGACCAAGGGTTAGAGCACTTCACTGATTTGGAGCAACAAACAATCACTACGCAGAGGACCCTTGAATTGTTCAAGGAGGAGATGTATAACCATCCTATATTTTCATTGTTGAGCTACACACAACACCTTGTGTTGAAGTGTAGAGTTTCGGAGGAGAGGATGAGAAAATTCCTAATTATTACAATGCCAGGCTATGAGTTCAACATTGTGTACGGTCATGAGACAACAGATGCACCATCATGGAGATCAACGACGCTATCACTGAGGACTAGTGATGAGTTGGGGACCCAATTATTCTTGGAGCATTCCGAGGACTGCTTCACTCATGAAGCATTGGAGAGACATATGATAAATGGTAGACATCTTGTGATGGATAAAATTTTCCATTATCAAGATGGAGTCTTCTCGTTGAGCATCTCACAAATCAAAGAGAAGTTTCTTCCTACAAAATATTTAGAACCTCATGGGTTCTATCGGGCCATCGATGAGAGGATCTCATGGAGAGACATCAAGGGGGCTTCACTTCAAAATTTCATGGAGTGCAAAGCTTATCATCATATTGAGGAGGATGATATTCTACCTTGGGTGGATACCAAGTTGGATCATGATAGGAGTCATCATCCACAGTAGGATGGATGGGTGAGAATGTTGAGCAAGTGGTTGGAAGGCTACTTGCAGATCTATGATACGGTGCAGCAAGAAGAATGTGTGTGCTAGTTGCTTTTGGGTGAGTATGGTTACTACCCAAAATTTCACATAAGCATGATCCATGCCTTGCATAGCTCTGGTGTGATGTAGATGCAGGAGGCATGGCTGCGCTAGTTACTCTTGAGAGATTTTGGCCATTACTTGACATATCCTATTTCAATGGTGTTTGTTATTGTTTGTGACATTACATGGCACTCACATGATGTGGTAGCATGGATTTTAGTTGTATTGGTCTGATATGACATTCTACATGTCAATCAGTATGTTGTCGCTCCATGATTTTCATTATGATGATCTAAGATGGCAACAAGAATCCTTGTTTCTTTGGTTACTCTTGGGAGAGTATTGGTTGACATTCTCTCCTACCTTGCATGATGATGATGTAGGATGGAAAGAAGAGGCCTTACTACGTTAGCTTCTGTTAGGAGAGTATGGCCAACATAATTGGTATGATGATGAGGTGGTGTGGCAGAAAGAGGCATTGCTGCAGTGGCTTCTCTTTAGAGAGTATGGTCACTATACTTGGTATATGATGGTGTGATATGGCAGCAAGAGGCATTGTTGTAGTGGATAATATTGGGAGAGTATGGTTTGACATTTTACATGTCCATCCAAATGTCTATACTTCTTATTTTTCACGGTTTTGAGATGATTCTTGGAGCAAGCAAGGCCAACAAGGCCAAATATTGGAGTATGGAGAGACACAATCTAATCCATGTAGCATGGGTTGGAGAGATAGTTTATGAGTTGGGACTTTTCACTTGGGGAAGAAACCACTCCACTTCATCTATCTCATGCATAGAGGAGGCTCTGGGACATCATATGGTTACCACTTGGAGATTCATTGATGAGGAGAGGCATCTAACTACACAGTTGGAATCCATTCTAAACATTCTAGAGAGGAAGTTATGGAGCTGGGCATTCATAAAAAATTGGAGAAGATGTGGATACCTTCCATATGAGGATGCCATTTGGAGGGATATGGGTTGCTGCAACATCTACTTTTGCAGTTACTTGAGGAAAAACAACATTTTGGTGGGGAAGACTGTAATATTCCAAATTTTCCATCAGATTATTGGAATATTAGATTTCTTACTTTTCTTAATTAATTAAGTAAATAAGAGGGTGTAGGGAACCATAAACCCCATATATGAATAAAATCCACTTTTGATGTGTATATGTGGGTTATTAGATAGTAGATCTGCATTATGGAGTAGTGGAGAAACTTATTAATGAAGGAAGAGTGGATATCATGAAAAATTAAAGAGGAAGATCATGAAGATAGTGGAGGAGTCAAAGTAAGATCATGGAGGAATAAAAGTAATATCATAGAGAATTAATGATGAAGTGATTGAGGAAGTGGTGCATTAAAAGCACACATGATGGAGAGAGCAGTGATTAAATGCAGAGATGATGGAGATGATGGAGAGACATCACAATCTTCATGGAGGCTAGTGGCCACATGTGCAGCGCAATAATGAGGTGCGCCAGGGCTAGGGGAGGATCAAAAAGCATAAAAGGAAGGTGAAGGAATCCATATAAATCATATTTTAGATTTGGATTTTAGATCTGGAATTGTCATTTGACATTTCTTTGCATGCTTAAGCTATTTAGCTAAGTCTGCAGTTCCTTTTAGCACACAGGTGTTCCTGAGCGAGAATCCCACCCTTATCCATGGGGGACTTCGAGTGCCTACTCTGGGAAGGTTTATTTGAGAAGCCATTCATCATCAAGCATTGGTGCCCTATTCAGCCCCTCTCTACAACACATACAAATTCATGAATTACACATTCCTTCATCAGGGTTTGAGAGGTGGAAGGTAGTTTCTAGCATTTTCAGCTAGGAAACTGGTGGAGGGTTCATCCTTTCATCTTGTGCCTATATTTAGTCTTCCAGGATCAGAATATTGATATCTGACATCAGGCCATCATTATGCACCTCCATGCAACAACAGTTCCCCCAAGAGTTGAGCAGTCTAGTCCTGTAGATCCATTAGAGGAAGGAAGTTTATAGTATTTCAGCTGGAAATCCTGTGAGGGATTATCCCCTCACTTTGGTTAGATTATTTCCATAATTATTGAGCTCAATTGTATCATCTAGAAACATGTTATAGCTTCAACCTCCCTGACAGTGCAGTCCATTCCAACAGTTGTGTATTCAACAGCTGCAATCTTGAGAGGAGGAAGCATGAGCTAGATCTCAAGATTCTAGCTTGGAGATATGGAGGAGGGATTAAACCTTCATGAATTGAGCTGATTGTATATCATTGTAGCCTCATATATTCAGTGCATGCAACATATTTTCATACCCAACAGTTGTATATTGCAAGCCCTAGGAGGGTGATTTTCCAAGGTTGTCAAATCTGGAAACCCTTTATGGGTTATTTTGGGTTTTCATCATAGAGTCCGGATCTGAAATCTCGACATCATTTGAGATCCATAGAAACCTAATATATGAATTCCATTCCAACCAGTATTTATATTTCCAACATTTGCAGAAGGAACATCATAGTATGGCCTCCAAGATATTAGCAGTTACACAATGCCTTTGATGAGAGGTCTCGACATCATCTGAGCTCCATAATAGTCTGGTCTATGCATTTCCTTCCAACCAGAAGTTATATTTCCAACATTTCCAGAAGGAACATAGTAGTATGGCCTCCAAGATATTAGCAGTTACACAATGCCTTTTAATCCACCTCCATATTAATGAAATGACTCAGTTGTTCTGTCTATTTGTATGGTGTATTTAGTTCATTTGTTCATTGCTGCAGTTTCCAAATATTATGTTGTGTATTACATCTTTTCCAAATTTAGGATATTACATACATACACACACACACACACACACACACACACACACACACACACACACACACAGATATATATATATATAAAATCTTTCCTCAGATAGATATTAATTTTAATTATTCAATGTTTTTGCAAGTCTTAGTTATATTAAAGCCATCATACATGTATTCCATCCTTTTATAATTTTGTTTAAATGGGAATTTGGTCCCATAATCCTAGTAAGAGCAACCAATCCAAATGGAAAAGGATCTGCTCTAGGGTCCTAACCGGGTGGGTTTCCCTAGTGTTGAAGCATACATTTTGAGCCATCAACATTTTTGGCACTAGAATGAGGGCCATCAGTCTATTAATGGAAAAATATTCAATCCAAAATCACAATGCCAATCTAAGAGTAGTTCTCCCTCAGAATCGCCACCAACTTCAATATCACATTATAAATCTCCAGACTCTATATATGAAGTTGTTCACTTAGCCACTCAATCTCCTAACTCAGTTCCAAAACAAAAAGGACACACTTCCACTCAGACAAAACCAGTTTCAGAAACACCTGAACTGCAAAATTTGATTAAGATATTGGAAGGAATTTCCATATCTGGAGAAAAGGTTGTCCAATATGATTTTTCTGAAGGAAGTATTTCCTCATCCTTTAAATATTCTAGTGTTTTTACTAGATCATAGAGTGAGAAACTTGGAATCCAACCATTTGAATTTCCATTACCCACTCATCGAAGAAGAAAAGACACATCAGAAGTAGAATCTTCAGCTAGCGATATCACATCAAATTGTCCACCTCAATCTCCTTCTCTCAATCCTATTTATTCCCAAACTCCTTTACCTTCTTCCTATCGTCCTCTTTCTCCAATTTTCACTCAATCATCTCCTTCACAAACAAATTATAATACAGGGGCATCATCTTCAATAATAAATACTTCTACAACCCCTAGCTCAATCACAACCCCTTCTGGACCTAATCCTCAAAGAATGGCTAATCGACCATGGAATAACCCCAAGGGTAGTTCAAATGGAAGCACCATTACATTCGCTTCCTAAAAATCCAAAGATATGGCTACCTAAATTTTATCCTAATGATGACCTCCCTACAGAGGAACATCTTCACAATTTCATGTTAGACATACATTTGAATGGAGGTACAAAAGAATATTGTGTTGTCAAAATTTTTCGTTACACATTTGAAGGATCTGCATGGTCTTGGTATTTCTCATTCCCTACTGGTTCAATTACTAGCTAGTATATATTTGAGGAGAAATTTTTAATGAAATTTGGAGATGATAAAAAAATTGCAACCTTAATCAATGATTTGTCAAATCTAAAGATCAATTCAAATGACAAAATAAAAGATTTCAGTTCAAGATTTAACAATTTGTTAAATACAATCCTAGAAACTTCCAGACCTGTTACTGAAGTCCAAATTGAATGGTACATTAGTGCTCTTCCTTCAACTATTTCTATGCTTGTAGATAGAGCTAATAAAAAACACTATTGGATAACATGAAAGAAACATTGTCTGTAGAAAAGATATTCTTGGCCCTTGCTAAGAAAGATTATGCCGATGAAAGAAAGAAAACCAAGAAAGTAACTTTTAGAGATGAATCCAAGAAGAAAGCTCCTAAATATCCTTTCTATTTGGAAGGATTACAAAAGGTTCTGAAAACAATGTCCAATGAAATGGTAGAAAGTAAGAAAAAAAATTTTGACTCCTCAAAAAAGTCCTTTTGTCCTTTCAAAATAAATCAACCATCACAATCACAACCTCTTGCCATAATATCAAGTGCATAATATGATTAAGATTATGAAGAAGAAGAAACAATATTATATGTTGAAGAATCAAAATAAGATGAAATAGTTGGTTCACATGGTTTATAGGACTTCATTCTCACTACTTTAGAAAATGAAGAGGAAGAAAAAACTCTACTAGTAAGTACTAGAAGTAAGGAACCTACTGATAAATCTAGATCAAATAAAAAACAAAAGTCCCCTACTCCTACTAAAGAATAAGGTATTATTAAAAAGACTGTTTCTACACCCTCTTAATCTGTTCCAAATATGTATGGCCTAAGGGGGAGAGAATTATTATTATTATACTCTGTTGGTTCCCTATCCAAGTCTGATTCCCCGTGCCTCCTGCACTTTCCCAGTTCATTTCAGGAAACCCTTGTTTCCTTGAGATACACATCCCTTTATATGTTATCTTGTATGCACTCATTTGGAAGGAGTCTTAGCGAGGCAAGGGCTGGACGGATCCGGACGACGGTCTGCGAAGGCCTTGGAAGGATCAGGTGATCTCTCCTCTTACTTTTGTACGTACTATTTTTATAATACAGAAGTATCATGCTGTTCCCGAAGTAAACGTGTTAGTGTATGCTTTAATGTGTGAAGAATATTTGTTATACAAGCATTTATGATGATTTATTTAATGTTTTATATGAATCTCGCTAACATATAGAGTAGAAATACACTGTACAACTTGTCCTTTGTGCTGGTTTCTTCTTGTATTTCAGGTGAAAGAGGAAGGACGGTTGCAGGGAGTTTGAACTCCACGTGGATCTACTTCAAACGAAGGACCAACGGGTAAACCTCTCATTCTGCTCTATTTCGTTTTCATGACTGTGCATGATCGTGTGAGTCTCTGTTAAGTAGTACGCCCCTGCTCTGTGGAGGTTGAATCCCAACCAACCTCTAGGGTGTTAAATCCCCGAAACAGAACTGGCGACTCCGCTGGGGATCACATTTTTGTGATTCTCCTGTTGGGTTGTTTCAGCTGTTTGGTAGGTTACCAACAGTTTCTTCTGTCTTTTACAGTCCAGTTTGCTTTCTTGCAGTCAGTTTGAAGCTTTTATACCTTTCCCAGGCTTGTACTTTTTATTTTTCATTATCTTTCTTTGTATACGCAGTTTTGCTTGCACACAGTCGCGTATACCCGCGAGTTTGTGTAGAAGGATCCGCGTACACGCGGATTTCCCTCGACACAGACGCGTATACACGCCTGTTTCATAGCTGCAAGGTCGCGTATACCTAGGCTGAATTTGAAATTTCAAGATTCTGGTGTTTTTTGGTCTTTTCACGAAGCCTCAGAAGTCAGGTGTTAGGGTCTTTGTACTTACTGGAGTGTGACAGAAGTGGTTTTAAGTCTTGGTTCTCTTTCGTTTTCCCGAAAACTGATCTTTTGGCGAAGTGTTCTTGTTGGTGCTAGCACTCCTCGATTGAGTTCCAAGATCGCTTTTTGAGCGTTCTTGGCTGTTCTGCTTTACCAGAACAGAGAGCTTTTGCTCATTGACTCGCTCCTGTCTTTGTGTTGTGCTTTGCATTGCGTTCTTTGCTTTTTTTTCGATTGGTTTTCTTGAGTTTCATAAGCTAGGGTTTTGTTGCATTTTTCGAAGATCTTTTCTTGTTTCTTTGGAGTTTTGTATTGCAACGAATTTGCACTATTTCTCTCGGCTGTTTGATTGAGTTTTTAGTCTTCCGTTGCCCTTATTAATCTTGCTATCATTAGTTTTATAAGGTTTAGGGGCATAGTTGGAGTTTATGCTTCAAATTCGGTCTCATTTTGGCTTGGATTGAGATAGTTGTTCTTGGTTTTCTTGAAGCTCTTGTTTTATAAAACTGAAAAGTCCAAAAACATTTGTTTTGCTTATTGTTTTTTGCATATCAAAAACTCAAAAAACATTGTTGCTTGTTTTTGTTTTTGTTGTTGCCTTTTTCATTTTCGTTTGGCTTCATCTTTTGGGACTTTAGTGAATTTTCTTGCTTCTAGTTTCCTGCTTGATTGTGAAGGGAAGTTGTCTTTTGATTTCTTCTTCTTCTTCTTGAGTATTTTGGTGTCTTATATTAAGAGTTCTTGTTTGCAAGAATTAGCTTTCTCGATATCAAAAGATTAGTTGAAACTGAAGGAGCCTTTCGGGAAATTTCACCTTGTTTCAAGGGACTTTCTGCATCTTAGAATTTACATGTTAGTGGTCATTTGCATTAGGTGCATTGAATCATTTAGTTAGCTTCTTAATTTTTGTGCGTGTGAGTTTGTAATTCGAAAAGAAAAATACATTTTTAGCCTCGGAGAACTTACATAGAAATTGCTCTTCATCGAAAGACTAAGAACTGCATGTGCATGTAGTCAGGTTTTTATTAATTTCTTTTGCGTCAGAACATCATTGGTTTCAACTCCATATCCTTGTGACTAAATACAACAGCCCTTAAAATAAGCGATTAAATCTAAAATCAACTAGCAAGTTTTATTTAGTGTCAATCACCAACTAGCTAGGTTGTAGGGCCTTGGAATAGGAGAGAGGAGAGTTAACTCTCCAAGGCCGCTCAAACAGACATAGAAGTTTACTAATTGAGTGAAATCCAACTCCGTGAGGTGGACTGGGAAAGCTCTCATCCGAGAGTCAAGCGCGAGGGGAAGTGAAGGTTAAGAAGAGGGATACCCCCCCTCCGATTAGCCGAATCTAACCTCAAGACCGTTCCGCCTACCTTCCGATACTACTGGTGTCCAGCAGTGTCGTTCTGCAACGCTGTGCACCTGGAATAACGCAGACTGAGGACACGATCACTTCCAAAGAAAGATTGGGTACTTTATGGCTTGGGTGCCCGGAGCTCTGCACATTAAGTGTTAGGAGGCTCGCGTAACTGTTTCTGATACCTTCGCTAGTTGTTCGGGGCCCTAATCATCCCAGACTGCTTTCGGAAGGTCCTATACTTCGCTTTCCTGTATTTTGGTGTCCGGTCCTCATCACCCGGAGCGGAAATACTTGGAGGTTGTTTGCTTGCTGTTTCTCAGGGTTTTGATTTTAGTGAGTGCTCTTTGCTTTTAGCTTGCCTAGCTTTTCACTTTTCTTGAGTCTAATATAATAAATTTGTAAAAGTGGCTGATCAAGCGCCTCGACGTTCGAGGAGAGTCCGGGGGTTATCTCCCGAGAGTGCAGAGCCTTCTTCGAGAAGGCGTAGGAGCGATCCAGCAGGTGGTTTTCACCCTGTAGAGTCTGACGCTGTGGAGAGAGATCCTCCACTAAGGTCTGAAGGTTTCGTTGCTGATTCCGGTGTCGGTTCCGAGAGGAGCGTTTCGCTCACCTCGAGGGTATTGTTTCCTCAGGAGGAAGATTTTCAGATAGGAGATATACCTGAGCCTGCAGCTACAGGTCCATCTCCTCTTCCTCTTAATCATCCGTTTGTTATAGAGTACATCGGACCGGAGTCTGAGAGACCGCCGGATCTTCCTTATCTTTCGTATCTTTCGATGGCCACGACTGGGAACGCGGCTTCTACCGTGAGTGCTGCGGGCATTCAGACCCCTGCTTCTGTCGAGGCAGGGGGCACTCTTGCTCTATCTTCGAGTGCTTCTAGCACTGCTATGTTTGGCTCTGGGTTCACCGAAGCATATGCTTCTCAATCTGGTCCCTTTGTTTCAGGGATGTCCATTGCTGGAAATCCCTCTTTTCTTTATCAAGCCACAATGACCTACGCCCATGTCCAACATGGCCAGTGGATCAGCTTTTCAGAGCCTCTCTTTGACCGGCATATTCTTTGTCCTAACTTCTTTAGGGTCATTTCCTTTTTACGTCCTGCACTCTAAAGTTTCAATCCTTGGGCTCAGGGCCAAGTTCGACTGCTTTATGGGGGTGGAATCCTATGTTTCTGTAATGGCTTGAAAGTGTGGAACTTACCATCGCGAGTCATCTGTGAATGCTTCTTTCCTTGCATCGAGGCGATCGCCTCTTTCTCCTCCATTCATCGCATGTGAACCCCTACTGTGGGCTTACATCTTCATCGAGTTGGATCGATGGCCTACCGGGTCTCTGGTAACCTTGAAGTGTGGGGAGGAGTGTCTTCTCTGCTTACTGTCCGGCAGCCTGGTGCCTCATCAAATCCAGGCTATTCTTTTCAGAATGTGGGAAATCCATCCCATCAAGGATGGAATTCTCAGGCTCCGCCGCGATTACCATTTCTCGCAACGTTAAACTTGCCAGACTTGGCGAAGTTAACTAATGACCCGATTCGATATAGTCCGGGTTGGCCTCCGGTTCCAACCAAACTTCCTTCAGACATTCCTAAGTTTGAAGGTAAGAATGGTGAAGATCCGGCAGACCATGTCACCACATTCCACTTATGGTGTTCATCCAACTCTCTGATCGACGATTCGATTAGATTGAGATTATTTCAGCGCACCTTAACTGGGAACGCCGCGAAGTGGTATATAGAGCTTACTGGGGGCAGTTTCGCCACATTTGGAGAACTGGCTGTCACTTTTCTTAACCATTTTCAGTTGCCCGTCAGATATGAGGCTGGGACCGAACTCCTGGCTAATTTTAAGCAGGATGAGGCAACTCACATTTCTGATCATATTCAGGAAGGGAGGAGAAGGAAGAGGCTTATCAAAGCCCATATTCCAGGTGAGTTCCTTCTCGAGTGGTTTTTGAAGTCACTTCAGTCAGATATTTCAAAAGATGTATCCATGTCAGGGGTATATTCCGAGGAGCAGGCCATCTTTAGGGCCCAGCAGTTAGAGTTGATCTATTCTCAGTCTGGCATGCTTTACAAGTATTTGCCCAATGCTCCTCGCTCCAAATTGGATCTATCGAAACCCAAACCTGGTCCGTATGGTGACGGACTTTGTTTGACGCACGATAGCAGCCACCGTTTCAATTGCAAGAAATGTCTTTACAATCCCGCTTTTCCGGTCAGCCGTGGCTCGCTGATTCTTCACCTTCCCGCCTGTGTCCATTAATGTCGTCTCCAA
Organism: Pinus albicaulis; assembly: GCA_034641835.2. Taxonomy (NCBI): domain Eukaryota; kingdom Viridiplantae; phylum Streptophyta; class Pinopsida; order Pinales; family Pinaceae; genus Pinus; species Pinus albicaulis. The sequence continues at coordinate 5,983 of JAXQQM020091222.1, read as the reverse complement.
TCTTCTCAACCGAATTGGACTGAATGGTTCGAAGGGAAGAAGAAGGGACGTAATAACAAGAAGAAGGGCAAAGAATGTAAGGGCACTACAAATAAGACTGCAAATAAGACTAACGAGCGTGTTGGGTGAAGGGCAAAGGAGAAAAGAAAGTTAAGTTTCCGCAAGCTCGAAAATGAGACCATCTCTGCGTCGAAAACTTCGAATTGTGATGCTCGCCACCACATCTCGGCAGGTTCTTCTAGTTCCTCAGCCGTGTTAATAAACCTTAACCTACAAGGTACACTGACTATCATGCGAATCAAATCTGGCCTGAGGTGCCCAGGAAGGGGAAATTCCATCGAATATCTTTATGATGAGTGCTCACGTGGATGTCGTTACGAGATCCCGTGATTATGGCGGAGAGGAATCTTCGAAAGCTAAGGAAGTTCTTTGACAAGCATCGAGTCGCCCATATCACGTAAGTTTAATCGTTTAGTCTATGCCTCTTTGACATCGAAGGCATCTCTAAGCGCCAACGATTAATCCGATGATGAGGGCTGCTCCACCATCTTCGATTGTAGAAGAACTGCGCAGAGTCCTTGTGCAGGCCGCCTTAGAGGTACTCTGGCCTTCTCCGGCCTGGTCATGCTTGCTCAACGTCTTTGAGCTATTGATCCGAAAAATTCTCTTCTGATTACCTTTGATATGAAGAATTTTAAGAAGAGACCTCCTCATCATATGGCCTTCCATATTAAATCATCGTATCGGAAGACTAATATCTTTCGCACGGTTGTTGATGAGGGTGCTTCTACTTGCGTGATGTCTCTCGCATGCTGGAAGACACTTAGATCTCCCAAAGCTGTTCCATCTAGCACTGTTCTTACTGCGTTCGATGGCCATTCTCACAGGCCCCATGGTATTGTCCCGGCTTTGCCCATCTGTGTTGGGGGCAAAACCGTTAACATAGAGGTTGAGGTAGTAGATGCAGCCTTGGACTACAACCTTCTGTTGGGGAGGAACTGGATATATGATATGGATGCCATTGCATCTTCACTATTTCGGAGAGTATGTTTCCCCCACGAAGGGAGGATAGTTACGGTGGATCAACTGGACTGTCCTCCTGTAGACCTGGATGCGCCTCCTGACTCATCTGTCCCTAAGTTGGACAACACTAAGGCACCTATCGAGAATCTGGGAGTTGGAATGTATTCTTCCCTGATGGGATCTTTTGATCTTCCTCCTCCTAAGGTGTCTATCAATGCTATTTCATCCTCCAAGGCTCCACTTCGAAGAGAGTTCTTTCGAACTCATTATTTTTCGGACCCTTGGACCTTACCTTCCCCAACCGCCACTTTGGAGGAAGGGCAAGTGGGTGGAATGGCATTCCCGATTTCTGCAGCTGAGATTGCATATCAGTCTGTTGTTGACACTGCAGAGTCTGATCCAGCTCCTCTTTCGCCGGAAGAGTTGGATGGTGATGTGGCTCCGGCTTGGACGCTTACTTCTTCTTCTCCCCAGGATTGTCTAGATACCACTCTTCCATCTGAAGAGGCCATCCTGGAAGCAATGACAGGTATAGAGAGACCGTGGGATGACTTGCATCATCGGTCTTACTTCCTACCTGACTTGAGCGAAGTCGAAGCCAGTTTTCCAAGTCCTCAGTCTACTGGACCTGTTCACCCGCCTTTGAGCCCCTGAAGACCAAAGGACAAAGCCCAGGCCGAAGGAACATGGCCGCAGATCTTCTGGCTCATCCCGGTGAACATCTCCGTGAATCAACATTATTGGAGAACGTTTACTGAGCTGAATGTTCCGGTGAAGAAGTTCAAAACCGAGCTCAAAGAGTATAGGGATGTTTTTGCTTGGTCTTATGAGGAAATGCCCGGCATATCCATCTATATTCCAAGAGATCAAGACGATGCAAACGCTAAGCCTCGGCTGGCAAAACTTGTCCGGCTAACTTAGAAGGCACAGCCATCGTGTCGGTTGAAAAAGTCGCCACGAGGGATTTATTTCAGCCTTTCCGATCAATGTGGCTTCAAACCTGCCTCGTTGATAAAAAGCAAGGAACAATTCGAGTGTGCATCGATTTCAGAGACCTGAATAAGGCGTGTCCTAAATATAATTACCCCACACCCTTCATTGATCAGATTATTGATGAGTGTGTCGGTAACGAAATTTTTTCCTTCATGGACGGTTTTTCTGGTTACAATCAAATTACTATCCGTCCAGAAGATCAACATAAGACCGCATTTATTTGTCCCTGGGGTACGTTTGCATATAAGAAAATGCCTTTTGGTCTGAAAAATGCTGGAGCCACTTTTCAGCGGGCCATGTCCTACGCCTTCCATGACATCAAGAAAATTATCGAGGCATACTTAGATGATCTAGCTGCTCATTCTCGAAAGAGGATGGATCATCCAGGACACCTCCGGCAAATATTTGAGAGATGTCGGTTTTATAAAATTCGTTTGAATCCGAACAAGTGCGTTTTCGCGGTAACATCCGGTCAGCTGTTGGGATTTATCGTGTCTAATGAAGGGATAAGGGTAGATCCCTTCAAGGTTGAGGCAATACTTCGGTTGCCTCCCCCGTCTTCAATCCGTCAACTTCAAAGTCTCCAAGGGAAGTCTAACTTTCTTCGGAGGTTTATCGTTAACTACGCTGAGATTACAAAGGGATATATGAGACTGTTGAAGAAAGGAGTCCCTTTTCTTTGGGACGACTATGCTCAACGCTCATTCGATGCCTTGAAAAAGGCATTGACCTCTGCTCCTTTACTGAGTCCACCCGATTATAGCAGAGATTTTCTTTTGTATCCGGCTACAGCAGAATCTACCATTGGTATGGTTCTGGTTCAGGAGGATGATGCTCTTGTTGAGCATGTTATTTACTACCTTAGTCGAGGACTGGTAGGACCTGAACTGCGATACACTCTGATAGAAAAATTAGCCTTAGCAGCAGTCCATGCTGTGCAGCGACTCCGGCATTACATTATTCTTCGCAAAACTTATGTCTTGGCAGCTGCCAATCCATTTCAGTTTGTCCTCAGCAGGCGAGTGATTGGGGGCAAATATAATAGATGGATTGTGATTTTACAAGAATTTGATCTAGAATTCATGTCTGCCAAATCCAAGAAGTCGTTAGTTTTTGCGGAATTGATCTCCGAGTTGCCTTGTGGAGAGGTGATGATCTATGATGAGTCCTTTCCGGACGAACACTTGTTTCTAATCTCTCCACAAGATCCTTGGTATGGGGACATCATTGTATATCTCTAGACTGCGAAGTTTCCCTCTTCTTTTTCGAAAGATGAGCGTCGTAAGCTGCGTCACTTAGCTAAAAGTTATCTGATTATTGGTGATGCTTTGTACCGTCGAGGGGTTGATTCAATCCTAAGACGCTGCTTAACTTTCGAAGAAGCTGAGGCTGTGCTCAATGATTCTCACAGTGGAGCTTGTGGGGGTCATTTATCTGGGCTTGCTACAGCCCAAAAGATTTTATGCTACCGCTACTTCCGCTCCCTGAACAAAGATCGTATTGAATCGGTCCACACATGTCGTCCTTTGTCATGTATACTTTAAAATGCGTTACCATCCAGCCCGTTTTTCCAAATTAACACTGTCGGCCCCTTTACAAAGTGGGGTATGGATTATACTACTTGTAACCCGCCTTCGGCAAAAGGTCACAAGTACATTATCGTAGCGGTAGACTACTTTACGAAGTGGGTCGAAGCTATGCCTACTTTTGGGAACGATGGTGAGACTGCAGCTCTTTTCTTCTTCAACCAAGTTATCGCTCGTTTCGGTATACCTATAGAGATTGTCACTGACCATGGCAGTCACTTTCAGAACAGTATGATGGCCGAGTTGGCTCTTAAATTGGGTTTCCGGCAGGAGCATTCATCTCCATATTATCCTCAGGCCAATGGCCAAGTGGAAGCCGTGAATAAGTCCTTGAAGACAATTCTTCAATGGACGATTGATAAACATAGATCCAACTGGCACATTATGCTATATCCTGCACTCTGGGCATACAAGACGTCAGTTAAAACTGCAACTGGCTTTACTCCGTTTCAGTTAGTCCACGGGGTGGAATCCGTATTTCCCATTGAATGCTAGATTCCTTCCCTTAAATTAGCTGTTGAGCTTCTTCCTGACACTTCTAGTCTGGCAGAGCGGCTTCTTCATCTGGAACATCTTGATGAGCAGCGTCGAGATGCCGCCACGTTGAATGAAGCGCATAAAAACCGAGTCAAAGTTCAGTACGATAAGGCCGTTAAGCCTAGGGTCTTTTCCGAGCAAGGCTTAATTTCGTTTTGGCTCCCTTATGCCTGGAAAAGGATGCATGAAAGGGTGGAAAGTTTAAGTCACGTGGTATGGCCCCCATATCGTTAAAAAAGGTCCTTAAGAAAGGAGCGTATACCTGCTGACTTTAAGGAACGAATGCTTCGGAGCTTCAAATGGGCTCTATCAAGAAGCATTATGCCTAGGCTTTGACCGGGCATATTGCTTTTTGTAGTAGCTGGTCTTGTACATATCTGTTTGATTTTCGATTTTTGATGAGGTGGTGATTTTTTTGATCTGCTTTGGCAGGTTGTGTTGGATGTCATGAGTCATTTCGGTTTCGCCGATGGTGCTAGTAGACACACCTGGAACTTAGCTTCCGCGGCTTGGGTGCTTCATTATCCTTCCGGTCAGCTGTTGGTATCAAGAGGGGTCTGCATTGGTCCTGCTTCCAATAACGTAGCAGAATACACTGCAGTCATTCATCTACTCTGGGAGGCAATATCTTTGGGTGTTGATTCGTTGGTAGTTTTCTTGGACTCCCAGCTGGTGGTGTCGCAGTTGAACAACACTTATCGGGTACGAGATCCATTTTTATTACGATTGTTCTTGAGGCGCTGTTACAAAGGTCATTTCAATTTTTAACATTCATCCATATTCCTCGAGCTGACAATTGGTTTGCTGACTCATTAGCTAATCAAGCTTTAGATTGGCATATTAATCATTCAATACAATAAAATCTAAATCATCAAAAACATCATACATTTGATACATTTATCTCATCACATCAAAATATCGCTGTATATATATCATCAGTATGTCAAAAAACTTTATAAAATTTTGGATCCATCAATGTCAAGATAAAAATTTAAATGGTGCCCATCATGTCTACCCAAAAATATAATATCCTGATATGTAAATCTATCTACCCTCGAGGACTCCCGGTCATTGCTCTATAACATCATCGCAGCATACACGGCTAATGGTATCAACTCTGTACTCCGGTACCTTTACAACCTGCCTTCTGACGGCTTCGGCAAGTCTTCCACAAAGTTAATGCGTAGGGATTTGGGCGTGTCACCCTCCAATTTCTCGAACGGCCCGGAGGTCTCATCGTAATCCGCCGTCTCTCGGCCCACCTCTGCGGCGCTTGTGACGTGCTAGGCCCTCAGGACGCACTGGTCCAACATCTGAAACATGATCATTTTTTGTCAGTCATTATGAATCCAATCCAAAAACATGTTTGTTTTTCATTTTTCATACATATTTGAAAAAACCAAAAAAAATTATATAAGTTAAAATTTTTGAAAAAACTTACCGACTGCTCCCCATGCTGCACCGGGTGGAAGTACTAGATCTGGATCTCCTCGGAAATCCATCCCGGCATAGGGATAGTCATCTACTGCGATGATCTGTTCTCTCCACCATAAGAAGAACTCATCATCCCAGGTAGTTCGGGGTACCTCGCTGCCCCCCAGTCTCTTCAGCATGTCTGCCCAACGGGCAATTCTTGGGTCCCGAGGGCTGCTGATAGTTGAGATGACTTTGGGTCTCAAAGCTGGAACTCTCTCGAAGAAGAATGTAGTCAAAATGGTTCCGTAGCCAAAGTGTTTTGTATGTGTTTTGCGAATCGACGTCAGTTGTTGTTTCATGTTCAGTAGCAGGGCAGTGCACCAATCATACACATGAATTAAGCACTCTACAGCTATGCTCATGTGCGC